>AP025003.1:1800000-2091178 GCA_020887355.1 Coccomyxa sp. Obi | reverse complement strand
TAAACCCTAAACCCTAAACCCTAAACCCTAAACCCTAAACCCTAAACCCTAAACCCTAAACCCTAAACCCTAAACCCTAAACCCTAAACCCTAAACCCTAAACCCTAAACCCTAAACCCTAAACCCTAAACCCTAAACCCTAAACCCTAAACCCTAAACCCTAAACCCTAAACCCTAAACCCTAAACCCTAAACCCTAAACCCTAAACCCTAAACCCTAAACCCTAAACCCTAAACCCTAAACCCCTAAACCCCTAAACCCCTAAACCCTAAACCCTAAACCCTAAACCCTGAACCCTGACCCCTGACCCCTGAACCCTGAACCCTGAACCCTGACCCCTGACCCCTGAACCCTGAACCCTGAACCCTGAACCCCCAACCCCTGAAACCTGAACCCTAAACCCTAACCCCCTAACCCTAAACCCTACACCCTAAAACCTAACCCCTAACCCCTAACCCCTAACCCCTAACCCCTAACCCCTAAACCCTAAACCCTAAATCCTAAATTAAAAATAAAAAATAAATATAAAAATATAAAAAATATAAAAAATAAAAATATAAAAAAATAAAATAAAAAAAAATAAAATATAAAAAATATAAAAAATATAAGCACTCAAGTATGACCAACATGTCACAATGTGGCCCTAGCCCACCATGATTCCATGCCCCAGTGCAATGGACCAAGATATGCCAAGTGTTGCCAAGATGTTGCCAACATTTTGCCAACATATTGCCATGGCACCTCTCTAGATGTGGCCCATGGGCCACTCCCCTTGCACCCATGCACTCACCCCTTCACAAGGGGTCTAGAAGTAGCTTAGCCATGGGGGGCTTCAATGAATCAGGCCACCTCCCTTGGCTTGGGCCTCCAAGCAAGGTGGGCCCACCCTAATATACCTAAGTACTCTTTGTCAAAGTCGTCCTCCTGCTCGCCACTGCAGGACGACTGCCCCACCGCTGCTGCTATAGCTGCCACTGGAAGCAGATGCTTCCCTGGCCGATTTGCTGCCTGGTTTGACTGCCATTGGTCACTGCTGCTGCTGATATTGCAGTATTTGAGATGTCTGCTGCTATCTGCTATCACTTCCGCTGACTTGACGGCTACTGCACTGGCTACGGAGGCAATTGGGCTGAGTCGTGACAATAATCTGCCTGCCCGCTGCGACACTGCTCTGCTCAGCGAGAGCGACATCGTTCTTTACAATACAAAAGAAGTTTCTAATGTTCTACTCTGCTCTGCGACCCCAGTATCGAGTCCCAGGTGACTCCGACCTCAAGATGCTGTAGGTCGCATTGCCTAACCTCGACCTGGCCACCTTCTCCGGGGCCAGAGAGTCATCCTAAAGTTATATAACTTATAAGAATAAGAATGAGGGCCTCGAGAGTGAAAGGCGGAGAGGGAATGTGGGGATTCGGGTGGATGTGAATGACAGTGACCGGGATGACTCTCGGTGACTCTCAGAGCAGGAGAGTGATTGTCGGTGGCCCCCCGCATAAGACTGAGCGCCCCCCCCCCTCCCACGTAAGGAGAAACGCAATGTTTCCCCTTTATAAATAAAGGGTAAACAATAATCTGGGCATTTAAGCAGCTGCTTTTGCTCTTTAAGCAGGTCAATACCTCGAGGTGTCACGGCCGCAGAAAAGGCCATCTCGTGCTTCAGCAAAAGCACCATAGGCCTCCTTATCATTAATGCCCTCACAGATGCGAAATGTCTCACAAATACCCAAAAGATCAAGCAGCTGACCGGTAGACGTCAAGGGAGAGGAGATATCCTTCACATGCCCGCTCTCATGGCTATACTCGTGGCCTACCACAAATGCGCTCCACATGAGATCTGTATTAACAATAACCTATGCAATCATGAAAGCCACGAACAATTCAGAAAGGACAATTATGTAATGACAGAGGGTTTAGGGTTAGAAAAAGGGTAAACAATGACAGAGGGAAATGGAAAAGAATCCTGGGAAATGGACCTAGGAAATATGTCAACATACGTGCCGATCAAAGATCACAACAGCAGGGGGAATCAGGAACTTACTATGAGTCTCCTTAGAACGCCATGCTGCTGGATCACGCTTATGCTCCAGTCTGATGCCTGTCTCGTCAGAGCCACCGAGGCTCCATTGGAAGGGGTACTCCTCAGAGAACAACTGCTTAGCTAAGCGCGCTCTTACTCGGCTGAGAGTGACTTCCTCAGACAGAGGATGCAAGTACTGGTTGATGTACTGAAGCAGACCCGGCTGTCTATCAGATTGGCTGTCACATTTCAGCTGCTTGGCGCCATCTGAGGAGTCCACAAGATGGGCGCGCCGCCACACTACATATGACAGACCTTGGGCAAAAATTGCCGGTGCTGAATATTTAGTCCCGCCGACAGGTATGCCTCTCTCATCCTCTAGGCTGATCCTCAGGGCAGTCAGCGCCGCTGCAGGAGTTGCCCCCTCATGAGACAGGCCCGTCAGCTCCTCCTGCTTGGAACAACCTCAGCATCACAAAACATTGAATGCATTGACTCCTGCACTCCACAAGTGGACATGACATGCCTCTAACGGACAAGAAGCCACGACTTGCACCGACCTTCAAAGTGTACAATGGGTCGCTGCGGCCCTCTTTGATGCTCCACCTCAGATCTTGGCCCCAGACCCTAACAAAGCCAATCGCATAACCGGGCACACTGACGGGCCGTTTTTCTGTTGGTGCATATGCGGTCCACAACCCTCCGTGGTAGGGGCTGCACAAGAAGCACTCAAGGCATCAGGAAAGCAACTGCATGCTGAAGACAAGACGCAATGCAACGGGCAGGCCAAACGAAAAAGCATCACAATAAGTCAACATAAAAGAAAATGTGATGGAAGAAAAGAAAACCATAGAACTATGAAGAAAAGATGGCGGCTCTCACCGCCACTCAGTCACAAAAGTACAATTATGCCCATCTTTCACAAAAGGCACCGCAATAGGGTGGGCCAGAGCTGAGCTGAAGCTGCTGCATCTGTCACCGGCCCTGGATTGGGATGAATGCCAGACGACACCAGCTTATGCCGTAAGACTTGAGCTGAATAAGTGCTGTACAATGGAGATTGAATGAGCCACAAAAAATTGAGGCACTTCTGTACGGCTCGCTGATGGGACATTTTGTTTCGCCTCCAGTGAAATCTGCCGCTCTTTGCACAGAATGGGGTGGGCGGTGCGGGCCTGAGGACATCAATAACAAGGGAAGCTGGCTGCCACTGCAGGTTTGATAGCTGCTCTGACTGCTCGATTGCTACCCTGTATATAGGAGTATAAGCTAGTACTGCCGCAAGCAGCAAGATGATCACCATGGCCAAACGGCTGCATGTTGAGCTCGCGCACTTCATATCAGGAAGTCAAAGATGCCTGCAGGAAGACAAACTTGTCAACCAAGCACAAAAGGTGAGGAGATAGGTGGTTAGAAGGAGTGGAGCCGCAAGGACACAGCCTCTGATCCATGACAAGGCTTCCAGAGACCTCTATCAGTGCTAAGTGATGTACGTACAATATCATACGTCTCTAGGCGCCTTTACAGAGAGAGGCATCACAAAGCTAAAACTCCAGAGTGCACTTCCCAGTGTGCTCACCTGTTCAGAGGATCAGTGGATAGGTCAATAGGCAGCAGTTTGGATAGATAGCTAGGATAATGCCACCATGAAAAAGTGGAGGAGCCGTTATGACACGATCGCAATCTGGAACACATCACAGAGCATAAGAGATCGACTCTAGTTGGTCACAGTGAGCGGTGGCCAGGACACAGCCATAGCATCATAATAAACCTCTGTGAGACTCCTGCCAATGCTATATGATGTTTATCAAATATTATACGCCTCCTATTGCCACTGCAGAGCAGGAATTATTGGGATTGGCCAGAGTACATTTCCCGATGTGGTCACTTGATCAGGGAATCTGTGGGCGAGAATATGCACCAGGGGGTGTAGCACAACGTCAGGAGTGACTTAAAGAACCATAATACACGATGGCCGATCCTAAACACATCGTGCACGCAATTTCATTCTCTTCTACTTGCCTTGCGACTGAATCGGAATGAGACAAAAAATTTGAGGCGGGGGGACCGGAGTTGACTCCCCCGTTCTCCTTTACTGTTACACCCCCTGTTTGCACCCTGCCTCTATAACCGGGCCCGGGGTCGCTAGGAAGGGGGCCTGAACTCGCCAAATTGCCGGCCTGACAGATGTGAAGGTGTATGGTGTCCTGCGTGCACTTAATATTTACGGTGATTTACTTTTCAGGTACTCTTAACATACGCTACAACATCCAGAAGGAGTCCACTCTGAAAATGGTGCTGTATCTGCGTGGTGGCGTAAAGTCACTTGTCAAGTGCGTCTCAGCTCGTGTCACGTCATGACGAGTTGCTGCTGTTTTGTGAGTGTGCACAATGGGTGCTCATAAGTGCTCTTGCTCAGCGCTTACCTCTCACTTGTTGCTGCTTGCTTGCAGGAGACTGACTGGCAAGTCCATTGACCAGCTGCGGTTTTTCTCAGACGCAGCGCACATGTCGCACTCCCTGGGCAGTCATCCAACCTGGGTTCAGACTGTGGCCTTGCTAGGACTTGCCGGCGTGGTAGATCAGTGGTGGATTAGCCAGCGCTATGCCTTGATCGATGACAATCTGAAGGGCATCAGAAACACCCAAGACCACATCCTGATGCGGCTGGACTGGATGGAGCAGCGGATGACCACAATCGAGCAGCGGATGACCACAATCGAGCAGCGGATGACCACAATCGAGCAGCAGCTGACTGCAAACACAGCAGCCGTAACCGCAAACACTGCTGCAATCATGGAGTTCACCCAGAATGCGCAGGTGGGTTTGGCTTAGCTGCCGTCATGTAAAACCGGTGTTGACAAGATGAACGTGACTGTGCTTGCCTGCCTTGGTACAACGTCCTGCGTACAGAGCCAAGCCACGCATGAGCTTGTTAGAAGGAGTGCCTAGTCGCTTCCATAGCTTGCATTCTTTGCTGCTGGCATAACTTTTGAAGCAATCATACATGCTCACCTTGTAAACCTGTCCAGGGGCGCAAGGGTGATCGCTAAAGGAGAGGGAGGTGAGGAGGAGGCAACCAGTGGAGGAAGCCTCTACTGTGTGAGCTGGTGTATTTGTCCATTTGTCTGCCAGTGCATTGTGCTATGGGTGATTCCAGAGCCACTAGGAGTGTCACCGGTTTTGCTGCATTTCACAGATGCAATGATTAGGGTGTGTAGAGACTGTTTATGCCTTGATTATTCTCTGCGTCAGTTCCAGGGAAACTTTGCATTGCATTGGTGCTCCATCATGAGTCATAATCCTTTTTAGAGATGGTTACACTCCACAGCTCTCATGAAAGCAGACTGATCGCCACAAATGAATTCATCACAGAATGAGTTTCAAGACTCCCTCTGCTTTGCCAGTTTCTTCCTGAGGCGTCCCGGCAAAGCGCGGCGCTTTTTTACACTTGGCTGCTTCCCATCCTCCTGTCCCCCGCTAGCAACCTCCCCCTCCCTCCTAGTCCGCTTCTTTTCCGCGTTCCTTGAGCGCCCATGTCCAGCATACCCTTGGATGGGCACAGCTGCTGCAAGGTGCTCCTGTTTCTCTGCATCTGAATCGCTGAATCCCTCCAAGTCTGGATCAAAGCTGGCCTTTTTGGATTTGTACAGCCCAGGAAGTGCCAAAGCAGGCACTGTGCCTTTGTGCTTGCTGGCTGTTTTCACTGCTGTGCCATGCCTGCTAGATGCTGCCTTCTTGCTTGTTTCCATTTTTGCCTCGTCCTCTTCATCTGCACACCAGTCTGGACAATGAGCTATCAGTGAAGAAACAACGCACCTGGATTGGCAAACAGAAGTCACACTGATCGTATAATGTGACACAATCACAAGTGCTGCTGTTCAGACAATGACTGCAAGCAGTGAATACTGGACACACTGGATTTGATATGAGAACACATGACTAATTTCCAAAAGAAGGGATGTACTAAGTGAGTAATTGTGAGTGAGCCACTGGCGGAGCTTGATGGGGGCATGATGTGCCTGCATAAGAATGCTCTTTGTTTTGTGGGCTGGCGGACTTGCTGTTGGAGGACCAACGACACATTGGAAGCTACTTTAGTACAAACCGCACCTGAAGAGCTGTCCCTGGGACTTGGCTGCTCGCCGCCACTCCTCCTACGGGCATGGTGCTCGTGTTCCTGCTGAGCATCGCTGTCCTCTGCTGCCGTTGCTGCTGCATCAGGCGCCCAAGCATCCCCTGCTGCGTCACCCAGCTTTCCCATGGCAGTGTCATATGCGTCTGCCAGTCGCAGCAGGTTGGGATCCACTGCCTGCCCATGTTCCTGCCGATGCCAAGCAACCTTCCACCTTCAGCCGACTCTTTCTTGTGTGCTTGGCATTTTGCCTGCTTTCCTGCAGTGTGTGCATGCAGTAGCAGGCCATTGCGACACGCATGTCATTACATGCAGCAGTTACACAACTGCACATGCACTCAAATGCCAGGAGGTGTGAGAGGCATGGGCCAGCTGAAAAGCCTGCATATTGGTTCACGCACACACGCACACGGATAACTTGATTGTCCTTTATCTCTTGATCTTATGTAACACGGCCTGTTGGATCTTTGCATCTGCTGCTTATTGGTACACCATGTGAGGAGGCATTACAGGTCCGCACTGGCCTAGCTCTTGAACTGCACAATATCCAGCGCATTCAGCGCATGCTCGGACTTGACCTGCTGCCAAGAGATTGCCAGAAATGGAGAATAGAAGAGAGACCTGCAGCAGCGCCAGTAATGGCCGGGCGAGGGGAGCCAGGTTGCGGGTGAAGAAGCTAAAGGCATGGCCGGTAGTGGCGAGGCGGCCGGTGCGACCGACGCGGTGGATGTAGGGCTCCAGGCGGGAGGGGAAATCGTAGTTGATGATGTACGGCAGCCCCCGGATGTGTAGGCCCCGCGCCGCCACATCTGTCGCCACCAAAACCTGTGCTTTGCCGCTCCTGAAATCGAGCATCGCCTCCTGCGCACACAGGCCAACAGATGTCATATCGTGAGGTGAGAACTTGACATCCTGCACAGGAAAGGACACATCCAATGCAGGACTTTGACCGAAGCTCAACTGTAAGACCTACTGTTGTGCACAGAGGGCAAACAAGCGCATTGCACAGGTGTTCCATCTGGCTTGAAACCATGCGTTACAGGAGTGACCTGCAAGGTGGGAGGTTCAGGGCGTCCTATGCCGAGACTTTTACATATCCTGATACTTGATCTTCCCCTGTATAGCATTAGGTTTTGTTGCATGATGCTGAATGGCAGGAAATGCTCCCGAAACTATCTGTGGGAAAGACGAGGGCAATGACAAATGGAGCACACCTCGCGCTCAGCCTGTGTTCGGTCTCCATGCAGCATGGCAGCCTTGAAGCCTGCAGCGGAGATGGTGGTGTGCAGGAAGCGCACAGTCTTGATGCGATTCGCAAACACCAGGACTCGCGGTGGATTGCGCGCGCCTTTCCCGGCCTCCTGCATCCCAAGGTTGTCATTAGCAACGACAAGAAGCCAATGTTGCCTTAAATTGCGGCTACTTAATGCAGGCAGGTTCTACTTGTTTGACAGGGGCGTGCTGATGCATGACTTGGTGTGATATTTTATTTGCAGTGGTGTACCTTAATCTGTCCCAGGTGCTTCATCAGCTTCTTTGGCTTCTTGTGCTCTGCACACACCTGCACCACCTGTGCGACCAAAATCAAAAGTTGGTTTGACCCTTGTGCATGCCTCACACCCTGCCGCTCTTTGCAGGGCACAGAAGCAAATTTCCACATTAAGGCAGACATACCGTATAAGCATTATCTGGAATCCTTCAGCAAATTTAAAACCGAGACAGCATTTCTAAAATGTCTGGGAAGAGTGCAACAGCTGGGTAAAAGAGGAAAAAATTACTGACCTGGACTACCGTGCGGCTGATGGATGCTCCTGAAGTGCTGACCTGGAGAACCACAGGGTTGCTCTGCCACTGCTGCGCTGTCTCCTCCACCTCAGCAGGCATGGTAGCTGTGAATAGGAGCACCTTCACACAGAGAGACCACATGTTTCACTCAGCTCAATTCCACCATGCGGTGAAGAAAAATGAGAAGTAGGGGTCAACAAAGATGTCACAGCCAAAAATTTCCCATGCGCCGTGGGAAATTGAAGCGCAGGGTCAGTACAGGCGTTGAGTTGCTGTAGCAGCAGGTTTACTTGCGGTGTGAGCATTGCCATAGTGCCCACCCGTCGGACTTTGCTGCAACAGAGCGATTTTAAAACACATCATGTGCTGCAGGCAGGGCAAAGGATAAAGTCTCAGGACTCTGCATGACTGACCTGTGGTCGCTGAGTCTTGGCTTTCGACTTGTTATCGGACTGCTCCGGCAGAACAAATTCACGGATGCGATCCAACTGGGGCCTCAATCCAAGTGACAGCATCTTGTCTGCTTCATCCAGCACCAGGTAGCCCACAGAGCCTGGATGCACAGACAAAAATGAGGTGACATTGGCACCATTAAAGCATTGCTGCTTTTCCAAACTTTACCAGACATTAGGAAGTGCAGCCTCATATTCTCATGTTGTCATCAAGGGCTTTCAGAAACTGTGAAAGCTGAAGAAACGCTGTAATCATCGGCTGCAGATTCAGAATGACCCAATTTTGCCAAAGAAGCACGAATGGAGAAGGAATTACTTAGATCCAGAGTGGAAGCATCAGTAAAGTCCAAAAGCCGGCCCGGTGTAGCAACAACAATATCAGGCTTCTTCTTGATGCTCGCCTCCTGCATGTTGGACTCCGCAGCATCATTACATGCCAATTGTACACCCAGCGGTTTGAAAAACCGTCATACTGTTGGTGGCATCACCACTATCTGTGCATGCAGTGCAGTGCAAAAGTACCTGAGCACTGCGATCCCCTCCTCCGAAGATGCAGGCTGTCTGGAGGTTAAACAAGCCCTTCAAATTGCGGCAAGAAGCTGCGACCTGTTGTGCAAGTTCCCTGCATCCAACCATAGTCTTCCTTCTCTACTCCTGCCGCCGGCACTTCCTCACAATGATGCCGGTAAACCACAATGTCACTGAGGACTTCAACATTCGTGCTGCACCTGGTTGGCAAAAGTATGAGCACACCAGGCCCAGATGCGCTTTGATCGCTTGCATGCGCTCTCTTCACTAGCCAGGGCAATGAAGGCAGCAGGTATCCCAGAGTCTTCCCACTGCCCGGCTCAGCCACTGCTCGGACATCCCTTCCCTCCAGGCACTCAGGCCAGCACCTGCAAATGTGTACATGCCTCAGTACACCAAAGGCTACCACAACAAATGAAAAGGCATCCAGCGCATGTCATGCATTCCCAAAGGAGAGCACAATTTCATACAGCAACACTGCAGCATACCGTTCTTGTATCTCAGTGGGTTCTGAGAAGCCCTCAGCCTGCATGTAGCGCTGGATCTCAACAGGGTACATGCTCATGGTTGATGGTGCGTCTGAGAAGTCCGATATTTTCTGTTTCTTGCTTGCACGGCCAGCAGCTCCCTCGGTGTTGATCGCCGCAGGCAGGTCGACCTTTGTGGACATGCGAGGCCTCTTCTGCAGCAGGTCTTGACCACTTTTTGCATATGCCTCCGTCACCTGAGTTCCAGATCACGGAGCACTTTGAAATAAGTGATGATGACATGGTAAAAGACACGAGGTAGCAGAAAGAGTGCTTGAACAGGTGTAGGACCTTTGGCTTCACAGTGTTATCCTGGTTAATTTCTTTGAGTTGTTCGATCTCAGAATCGTATCCATCTGAAATATCCTCGTTATCCCACGCTTTATCTTCTGGTTTTAACTCTGGTTCGCCGTAGCACATTCCCTGCTCCACAGCAGACCTCGCTCATGCGCATATAAAAGACAGGAGAACAAGCCCGACAAACCCATGCAGTTACATGTTGTGTGCTTCTGTACAACAGACTCTGTACCTGACACAATCTCCTTGTCTTGTTACGTTTCGCACGCTGTTTCTTTCCATCTGACGGCTCAGAGGCAAACTTCTTCCATTTCTTTTTTGCAAGCTTTCTTTGAGCATAGTCGGTTCCCATGATGTGACTTTACTCCAAAACGGTAGAGCTCAGGAGAAAAGCCCTCTATCTACCGTAGCTGCAGGCCTTACTAGCTTCGTGTTCACGGATGGAGGCACCCAATACTGCCCCACTCTTGGAGTTAATAACCATTGTAACGCACGATCTTAGAATGCATGTTTCTAACTTGATGTCAAAATTGATCCAAGTGCAGACGCAAAATTCAATGCCGAGCAATCTTACGCACGCCACCGCCGACAGCAGCAGCTTGGGTACTGCTCAGCTTCTCTCGAGATCGGCATGGGGGCACTTGCTGGAATCGGCCAAATTTGAGTGGTGCGGTGAGGACGTCAGGCTGCAAGATACAGATGAAGACGCTTTCTTAGCGCCAGCAGTGATTCAAGAATACAGCATGCTGTGCACTTCCAATTGGGCAAGCAAACTTGAGGGTGACTCGGTGATCAGCATGATGGACAACTGTTCTGCCGTAGTTCAGAAGCCTGTACACATGTATCAGCTTTCACACATCCCCAATGCCTCCCAGAAGCTTCACAAACTTCAAAAGACATATGCACTATCATGATACAATCAAAGTCCAACAAGTTCAGAATGCAGCCGTTCCCTGTAATTGACTACTTGGGTAACAACAGTCTTCAAAGTTTACAGCGCAATCAGGAACGCTTGGGGAGGTCCATCTTCTGACCCTTCTGGATCTGCCCCCAGCCGATTAGGCGCCAATGCTTGTCTACCCTGCGGCTCAGCGCAACCTTCTCCTGCTCCTTTGTGCAGACTGGGGATGTCAGCCGCAGCTTGGCCAGATCGGCCTTCACCTGCACCACAGCAGAACCATTACAGGTGGCTTTATCCAGCATGTCGACCATTTGGCCCATTACTGTAGTTTGTATAACCACAAAGATGTATCCAGTTCCATGGAACAACTCCTTGACCTGCAGCAAAGCATTTCTGGCCAAAACTTTTACCCATTAATCCTTCATTTGCCAGAAATGATTTGCTGAGTAACAGGGGTGGGAAGCCTACCGCAACAACGCAAGCGCCTGTGCACATGGAGCCAATGTTGAGCATGAGCACCTCATTCTTCACCAGCTTGCTGACCTTGCCCTGCTTCTCGCCACCCTGTGAAAAGACGATTCTTGCTTCTTCAAATATGCTGAAACAAAACCGTTGCCACCTAGATCCGCTGCGAACAACAGGCTTTTGTGCGACAACATGCTGATTGGCTTCTGCACCAACAAGCTCACTAACCTGATTCTGTTGCTTCTGGTACAAAGATAGCGACAATAGCACACCGACCCCCAATGAGGGAAAAAAGAAACCACCGAGCAGTGTGAAGGAGATCAAAGAGTTTGGTCTATAGGCGATTATTTCCATGCGCACCTGCGTGCGCACTCCCAGCAGGCGCCGGAGCAGGAAGAAGTTGACCTCCAGTTCTGTGTACACGTCCGGCAGGGCGCCAACCTCGCCCAGCACCTGCCCCACCAGGCGATCCGCCCTGGTCAATGTAGGGTCGACCTGCGCACACAAGCCAAACCTTTTGGACCCTCTGTCCACTATTTTGCATGATGATTCAGAAGACATGAGCATATGAAGTGACGATGAAGTGAGCCCCTCAACACCTGTGCCAGTGATACTACTCTTGAGGAGCAACGCAGTTCAATATCTAGGATGAACCACACCCAATGGTCACAATATGACTGATACATCAGCACTGCCTCTGCAGTGCAACAATTCAAGACACAGCCCATCAAGACACAACATCCGGACAGGAGCTGCATCTCTACTTCGTTGAGGAGACATGCAGAGACGTACCGTGGTACCAACACCTATGAGGCCGCCTGGGACGGCGTACTGCAGCTCGTTCTGCTCGGTGAAGAGGGACACGATGCGCGAGTAGATGGGCGTGCAGGTGGAGCGCCCCTCCGAGTCCTTGCTCACAATGCCCGGCCGCACCTCAATCTCCTGCCCCATCCTCAGCACTCCCTGCACCCGCCCATTGACACGTGATACAATTGCAATGCAGCACATGTGGAAAAGTTCTAGCCACCTGTCTTTTGACCTGGTGCATCTACACTGCGTTGCTGCTGTAACCAGGGTGAGAGCAATGCCAAGAGTCAGCACTTTTCCACAGAGGACAGGAAGGCTGCGCGCACCTGCAAAATTGAGCCTCCTGCAACGCCCCCGCGCAGCTCATGGACCTCAGAGCCAGGCTTATTGACATCAAAGGAGCGGATGACGATCATCTGCGGCGGCGACACAAAGTCGCGCACTGGGACCGGTATGCGCTTGACTATGTACTCACACACCGCGTCCACATTGTACTTGAGCTGTGCGCTAATGGGCACCACTGGCGCTTTCTCGGCAATTGTGCCCTTGATGAAGTCCTGGATTGCGTCATGCTGGTTCTGGGCTGCGCTCTCGCTGTGTGACAAACACAATGCGCACCTCAGCCTTGACATTAGAAAATAACATTGATGTTGAATCCGGAGGCCAAGCAAGTGCGTGGCAAAAAGGAGAATAAAAGAGCAATAAGGAGAATGACTGTGCATCTCAAGTCAACTGTGTTCCGTCCAATACACTTCAAATGCCATATTGCGAGAATTTCAGAATCAAAGAATGGTGAGAGAAGGCCACTGCCGGTACCTGATCAAGTCAATCTTGTTCTGCAAGATGATGATGTGTTCCAGCCGCATAATCTCCACAGCAGCCAAGTGCTCACTCGTCTGAGGCTGGGGGCAGGTCTCATTAGCCGCTATAAGCAGCAGAGCACCGTCCATCACAGCCGCTCCATTAAGCATGGTAGCCATGAGAATATCATGGCCTGTACACACAACCCCACTGGTCTGAATTTTGGACTTTTCACATGGACTATAAACGAATGAAACAATGTGCAGCTGCTCATATGCTCCTCTACCCTGCTAGCAAGCTAGCATTTGGCATGAACCCATCCTTCTGACGCACATTTACCAATGATGTAGGGGAAAAGATCCGGTGCTTACCTGGGCAGTCCACAAAAGAAACATGTCGCACTAGCTCCATGTCTGTGCTTTCAAAGCCTGGGTAGTCACAGGGAGGGTTGTCCTCCTTGCTGCTCCCGTATGCCTTGTAACAAGCCGGCCTGCATGCAGACACACAGGCAATGCCGATCTCTTCTCCTGCTCTTTCCATGCACGCTATCCCAGCTGCTACTTGTAATGCTTGAGTACACTCTGATCATGGAGGCTTTGCAAAAATGTTGGGCTGGCAAGAAACAGTCCTCACCTGGGCACACGAGGGTCCTTGGCCTTGTATATTTTGGCGTTTGCATAACCCAGCTTAATTGTAATGTTACGCTCCAGCTCATTCTTGAAACGGACCGTCTGCACACCGCTGATAGCCTTCACCACTGTCGACTTTCCATGAGCCACATGCCCGATGGTGCCTGACCAAAGAAGGAAAGACATCCGTGAGTTACTTCAGTGCTAGCCCACAAACCTGCAAGCTTGGCCACATGAATTTAAATGTTAAAAAGAGAGGAGGGGTCCTTCTACTTTGCAGAAAGGTTTAGAACGCACCAATGTTGATAGTGGCTTGGCGCGATATGACCTCAGGAGATAGAGGTGTCAGGGTGTTGACGTCCAACTTGGACAGATCCTGATCGAACACAAAGGCACATGTCAGTGTGTTGTTAGGTTGCAGCCAACATCACAAGCTGACAGGACAGGTTATAATTGTTCCTAATAGATGGAGAAATCTTCAGATCCAGGAAACTTTCTGCAACCACTCATAGCCGATGCATTGAAGCAACGCATAATCTGTGAAAGGCACACACATTCCCAATGATAAAGTGCTGCAAAGCAAAAAGATTCTAAAGTTGGATGCAGACTTGGCTGATAAAGCGTGATGGAAACCTCTACTCTTAACCATAGTTCTCTCACAGTCCCAATGCTCATAGATCCCACCCTTTGTCCGGTACTGACACTGTCGCAATGAAAATTTGGTGCGAACCAGCAATATTTGCATAGCATGCCCTGGAAGCTACCTGCACTGCCAGTCCTCTCTTCGCCATCCTGCTCCTTCGCGCTGACCTTCGATGACGCTGATTCCGCAGATATCTAGAAACTGCTGATTATGGTTCAGTTGTAGCTGTTGGAAGTCTGTCCGGTTGCAATTGTCTTCTTCACAGGATGTTGATGTGACAGCCGCAAAGCAAGTTGCTGGTGGTTCTCCCTGGGTATCCATCATTGGCGCGCCATTTTCGCTCTGTATCCAACAACTCTGCGTGTTTGTCCTGAATGCCTAGTCGATAGTGAGATCCAGGCGGCTGAAAGACCTCTGTTAAGCAAGCGCGACAGTAGAGAGGGAACGCCATGTTCTGCTGCACCTTCTTCCTGCTTCAAATGTGCTGATCTGCAGCTGCAGGTGAGTGCATGGATGTGATGCTGGGAGCTGACTTTGACGATCAGAATCAGACATCTGATCAGCCAAAGGTGGCTGGAAAGGGTGTCATCGACTGACTGACTACACCGTGAACTTATATTGTGGACAAATTTGAGATGGCCATAAACTTGGTTTCAATTGCAACCGAAAGACAAAAATGAACATTTGTATTTATTTTTACTGCAAGCTTACCGGACCCATCATCCTAGATGTAAGATCTTGTGCTTGCAGGCTATAGTGCACACCTCGTGGCTTCTTAGTAGAGCTTTTGTTGGCAAATCTATTTGGTTGGTGGGCATGAAGCCCGGCCTGCCTGTCCAGTGGACATTGCAAATTTTTCCTGGGCATCCTATTTGTTGCAGCCAGGCAGATCTGCTGGGGTGAAATCCATCATATGACGATAGGGTGATCCAAGGTCTGACCACAGAATTGAGAAGACAGGCTGATCTCCATCATATACCAGCAACTGCACCTCCTCCCATTCTGGAGACCACCTGTGTGCAAAATGCAACGGCTTTCAATGTGCGGGAATTGCTTGCTGGTCACATGGTCCAAGGTACAAGCTCCTGACAAGTCTGTCTCTTTAGACACAATTTCCCATGCAGGGAAAGGACCCCTCATAATTGCGATCATGAGGGGGGGTGCAACAGTGTTGTTCAACAAAGGGCGGATAAAGAGCACCTGCTGGGATCAGCATTGATCTGGCCCCTTCCAAAGTACCTTGCAGCCACAGGCCGCTCATCCAGGTCCACAAGAACCCTTTGTCCAGCCACATGCATAACTGCTTCACACACAAAACCCAACTCACTCGCATGTCAAGTTCAGATGCCAAGATGTGTGCAGCAAGCCAGGCAGCCCTCTCCCTCCGCCCTGACGCTCGCACTGTATTTACACTCGTGGTTCTCTTGATGCAAGTCAGCTCCATTGAGCACCTTTGCAGGAGGCATTTAAGCAGCTCACCTATGGGGCGATTGATCTCCATGATCTGTCCATCAAAAAGCTCTTCCTCCTCAAAACCATCATACCGCCCAACGATTGGGTACTGTGACCAGACCTCAAAGGTGAGGTTCCCAGCAGGCACATTAGGATCCCCTGTGATCTGCACACACCAAACAAGCCTTTGTCTAAAAGAGAAGCACTTATATTGAGGTTTTAGGTTAGAACAAAAAAAGCAACATTGCAGAGGTTGTGGATCCGAAATTCAGCTAGCGCACCTTCAGACCTTCCAGCTTCCCATAAGCAAAGCTTTGTCCCACACGCATGTGCGGTGCATGCCGACATACCACCCACACAATCTCTACACCATGTGGCCCATATGAAGCTTGCCACAAGCCCTGCAGGAAAACAGAGACATAACCATGAGAAAACCGGTTAAGCAAGGCAAATATTTGCAAAGCCCTGAGTTGCATGTTCGTGGGTAATGGAGAGGTTCGGTGGAAATCTGCTGCTATACCTCCAATTGGCGTGGGTAAAACAAACTGGGGCCGCGTGAGCTGTAATCAACCATTGGGATGGAGTGTGGCCATGGCAGGCTAGGGATGCTGCAGCAGAACAAATAGCTATTGCGTATCAAGGACGACGCAGCAGCAGCTGGCTGCCATGGCAAGCTGCAACACACATGATTTATACGCTCAATGTGACAGGATTGCTGTCAGGCTCACTGATGGCTGGCATGTGGAGCATCATGTCTCGCACAAATGCCTGACATAGCACACCCACAACTGTGGATTGCCTCAAAGAAGAACTGTATAAGAAACCCACGGACTGCGGTAATTTGCAGCATTCACGATCAAGGGACCATGCCACAATAAGGCAGACCAAACCTGGAGCCTTGGTCTTCAGAAGGGCAGCCAAAGCGGAGCAGCGAGGTCTCATCATCGCGGCCGGGCAAAAGTGAATCAAAAATCAGCATCAAGGTCTCCTCGCCCTGAGTAAATGCCAGCTTGACCATCAATAGGGCTCCATCAAAAGCATTCCACCCGGTTACACAGCAAATGCAGTTTGGAACAGTGCGACAGCTTTGCTGACCTGGTCGCCATGAAACCGGCTTGCAACCATAACAAATCCCCTGCCATGATCTTCTGGAGTTTGACACTCTTGTCGGTGGGCAAGCAGCGGCCAGTTGTGGCCCCTTTCTTCTAAGCGGAAGTCCATTACAAGATCCTCTGGCACCCTGCGGCTTGTTGAAGTAACGCGCAACACACCCTCTTCCATCCGGGTGATCTGCAAGCACGCAGTTCAATATGAATTTAGCGTTAGAGGAACTGATCCTAAGACCATCAGGATATTAAACAGCATCTACTCCATCTAAATTAGGATCCTATAAGGACATTAGTGAATGCCTGATCCAACCAGGGTGAGGTCCTATTGAATGCGAATGATGTGGTTGCATAGGTATTCATCGACCGCTCTGTGAATTGCACCAGAGCATGCTCTTGTGTGCAATGTGCACAGTGCCGCATAAACAAGGTGCATGCTGTCGAGTGATGCATATGCTCTCACCGCTGTGAGGCTGCCGTCAACTGTTCCATTGGGAATGTAATGATCTGGAGAGCACCGCCAAATTCCTTCTGGCCAGCATCTCAGCTTGAGCAGCAACTGCACATGCACATTACATTGGGCATGAAGAGTGTCCAGTCACGTCGAAGAGCAGCCCTTCTGCGCACTGAAATCCAGGTAGAATCCTTGAAGGTGGAGTTTAAGCCAGAATGAAGTGAATGAATGAATACAAACCTTGTATATAACTTGGAATGAGGAAGCCTTGAGCCAGCGTTTGAAGGTAAGCAAGTCATCGTCTTGCAAACAGTTGTAAACTGGGCTTCTGACGAGCCTCTCGCAGGCTGCCTGCCAGTAGAGCTCCTGCAATCAGCCGCAAATATATTGGTAATACAGCAATGAAACCTCCAATGTAGTATTGGGATCGCTACAAGGACATCGCCTCGACATGCCAGCTGCATCGGCAAAGCAGCAATGCACTTCCTCACCTCGTGAGCTAGTCCTCTAGTCCTCCTGGACGTCATGGAAAAGATGCATACATCTTTTGGGCTGAGGAACAAACACACGTGGCGGAGCTCGTCGAGCCCCAGATCAAAAAAGCTCATGGTGAAGATAGTTGTCCTCGAGCAGGACTTTCTGGGCAGATGTGTGATTGGAACCAATCAGCTTTACAGACTTCCCAATTTCAAATCAATGATTTGGAATCATTGCCCGACGTGCCTTCTTGAACACACGCATTTGGTGCGCTTCGTCCTTCGTCACTGCCACGTCCATCATTGCCACGTCGCCAACTGGCCTGATGTTGATGTTGATGTCAACATCAACACACTCATGATGAGTAACTACTCTATTTCCTGGCATTGAAATGACTGCATGTCCCAGGACGTCATGGAAAAATGGAGATGAATGAGTAAATAGAGAATGCTGTATCAAACCTAATCCTCTTCAGCGGAGGGCCCATACACAGCAAGATTTGTCCTCCCGTACTTTCGGTCTCTCAGCAGCGCAAGTGGTCCAAGAGTGTCTGGGATGATCTTGGACACGCTCTGCGGGTACTCAACAAAGACAACAGAGCCAGGGTGCAGCAGCGGCGACACGGAGAGCAACTCAAATAGCTCCTCGTAGGACACCAGAAGGTATGGTGGGCACACACTGCACCACACAGAGCCCTCTCAGAACTATCAAGTGTGTCATGGGGTCACAATGCATGTGCTATCCAGCACTATAAAAGTACCATTACCATCCAATAGCTTAAATGTTTGTTGACCAACATGGCAGCAGACCTTGGAATAGTGAGCCAGACAAGGGGCCCACCTGATGTAGTCGAAGGGCTTGCTGGCAAACTGGGGTGCATCCCTGGCGCGCTGCAGGAAAGCCTCTGCTTTGCCGGAGTGAATCAGCGTGCTGTCACCCATGCCGCAGCCCTCAATGTTGGGGCTGAGGACATTGTTGATGACCCAGGGGTCCAGCTCTATGAAGTGGCAGTGGGTGGCCCCCCGAGAAAGCGCCTCCAAGCCCACAGAGCCCGTGCCTGCAAAGAGGTCCAGCCATCTGGTTCCCTCCAAAAAGCCCGCGTCGCCAGCAGCGAAGGACATTAGCATGTCAAACAGCGCCTTCCTCACCTATCAGGCACATCAAACATGTGTCTGATGAGTATGCTTTCTTCATTGACTTTTGCTTCCAGCACAAGAAAGAGGTTTGACTATGTTTCCACTTCACGCCCTCATCATGTTCTGACACAACAACTAACACCCGCTTGATCCATACACGAAACACAGACAATACGGGAGGTCCTGTCTCACAATCAAAATACAGAGATCCAGGGACCCAGAAATCCAGAAACAACTTCTCGAGATGCGTGACTTGTTCTCGCCAGCTATTGCTGTAATCACAACATGGGGCTACCAACATTGCCGATAACTGGGCACATTCAACAGCGGGCTGACCTTCTCCATCATGGGCCGTGTTGTCTCGCCTCTCCCAGAGAGTATCCTCCTGCCAGCCAGCGCACCACCCACAATGCGCAGCTGTTTGTGTGTTTTGTGCTCTGCGGCCGCTCGTCTCCGCGCATTTGCCTGGCACACCCGAGCGCCTACCCTCAAAATTCAGCATTGCCGCTCTCCGAAAAAATGACAGAGTGTATAAACAAGCACAGGCTTGCAAGCATGCCCCTGGGAATTGAGCCATGCAAGCGCTCCTTTCAGCTTGATGTCCTAAAAACAATGAAGGGCGGTGCAAGCACCTTGGTTGCTGCATTTTCCTCCTCGGCATCAGCCTGCATGGCCTCAAGCTCCTTCAGCTTATGCCTGGGAACAGACCTCAGGATGCTGCGCGCTGCCATGCCTAACTCCTCCGCCTCATCGTCTGAGTCTGGCTCCTGCAGTTAGAGCAACACCATCATGTTGGGTGCAATTGTGCAGATATGGGCTGAGGAACAGATCGCAAGGCATAGCCTCAACCTGGGCAATGAGAGGTGTCCGGCAATCTCCAAGACAAGTGGAGAACTATTATAAAGGAGGCACGGAGTCACCTCAAGGTCATAAAGCTTGCTATCGTCATCGCCAAGCACCTCCACTGACCAGCCACTGTCAAGGGTGAAAAGGTCCTCTACAAGCTCAGTATCCCCGCGATCGGCGTCCTCATCATCAGACCCAGGAGTAACATCATCATCGAATTTGAGATTCTGTTTAGCCCTCTTTCTTGGCCTGCCACCGTCCTCGAGCACAACGTGAGACAGCTGCTGCTTCCAGAGAGGGGTATCGGCCTCTGCTCGCCTTCTGGCTGCATGATAAGAATATGACAAGTCTTGAGCAACGATCTTGACAGGCTGTCATAGATACAAAATATCATGCACACAGGCTGGGCAGCTCACCTTCCAAAGCCACTGACTGCTTCAGGTGCATCCGTCGGGAGTGGAAGCTGCGACCAGATGTATTTGGGAGCATCAAAGGTTGTTGTTTGAATGCCAAACATTTGCATGGGCCTGGACCCAGTAGAAGACTCTCTACGACAGGTGCAGACATCTGAACCACCTGTTTCCTTTACCGTGAGTTGCTGGGGGTCCTATTGTCAAGATGAGTACATAGTATCACATGTGTCGCTGGTGCATGGATAACAGTTTATTGCCTGCGTGCTATGGACCTTTGCTTTCTTTCAATTCAGCAGATGAGATCACACTGTACATGTACAGCTGCGGAATGAGTCAGCAGTCCACTTCGTCGAATGTGTTCTAAGGTCTGTAGACATCTCCTCATTGCAGAAATATTTGTGAATGCACACGATCTCCTGAAACTAATATCAAAGCATTTTTTCGCATCTTGACCTTCGGTATGTGAGAAACTTCACAGATCATGGGGTTGACCCTGGCATCACGCCTTGCTTTAACCGTTCTATTGTGGGATTCTGGTTGCAGATCTGAATGAATAAATACTTCCGAGATCTGCATGGATTTTATCTCCTGGCTTGAGACTTTACCTGCCGACACCGTTGGGAAACTGTACTCATCGCACTGGGCTTGTCAAGCTGTGCTGCGGGGACTGACATCCCTTGCAAAGCAGTATGTCGTCCGGATGTTGTTTCTGGATGTACCTGTGGCGAGGAGTGCGCAACATCAAGTTCTTGTGATCTAGAAGCTCTTTCAGGATGCTTTCTTGTTTCCTCTGCTAAAGGTTGACCTTTAGCAATGTGCTGTATGGAATCAAGGTGTAGTCGATTCCTGGACGCTGCAAAGCTCAAGAAATAAGCACACGACTGCCATCAACAGACTGAAAGGCCTACAGCTGCTGCTGCCTTCTACTGTACCATCAAAGTAAGTAGCGCCATTGTTCTTGGCATGCATCAGGAGTGCAGGGTGCTGGTGTACCACGTCCAGCCCCACTGATCACCTGGTGCCATTCAGGGATGGAACAGCGCCAGCTTTTTCTTTGCACCCCGTGTTCAGAGAGCAATTGCGGTGGGCAGTCAGCAAAGGGTGAGTTCCCGGCCAAGTTGGCATTCAAACGATGAGATGGCACGATGAACGGCAGAGGAACACATGGGGATATCTATTGCAGGGGAAAGGTTGGGACCGATGAAGTGCCGGCAGCAGTGTTTGACAGAGCGCCTTCTCGAGACCAGCTCACCCAGTATGCTCAGCAGCAGTGGGAGGTAAACATGTTGGACATCATGCCAAATTTTGCCCATTTGGGTTCTTCTTGTCTCTCCAAGCTGCAGAGTGTTACATTAATCCATGCGTGTAGAGACCTGATTGCTGTGAATGGGTTCAAGGAAGTTTTGCTGTGCAGACTCTGATGCTGTACCTAGTGGGGAGTGTGGACCGCCCTCCTTCGCCAAGCCCACTCATCAAAGGGCCCAAACTGGACGTGGACAAGATCCTAGCTGGAGCGCACTTGATGACAGGAAGTAAAAGTACGCGCTATTCGGCTTCTTCATGCCCACCAGGGATTCATAGCTCGTATTATATTTGTCCGCGTGGAGCCACTGTGTCGGCTGACGAAAGCTGTCCTTCACACAATGTGCAGAGAGCAGGAGCATTGAGGAGCAGGGCTTCAGGTTCCTCTTGTCAGACACATACAGCCAGCTGTGGCGCCTGATGCGAGTCTACATTGCCACCGGGGAGGAAAGATCCGGTGCATCCTCACACGCTATAGCATCCCTTCCCTGTTACAAAGACAGGGAGATCCCAGCAAGGCATAACATGTGATGTACTGCATGCATGGTATTCGCACGCAGGCGGTTACTGTGTGTGACCATTGCAGGAGCCCCATTGGGAACAATATTGAACTTCCTGCTGCAGCTGGGCTTCCGGGACGTGGGCAGCCCTTTTGCACTGGCGGATCTGGACGACATACAGCGCAACATTGCTGCTGACATGGCTCAGCTTGGCCTGATCATGCCCTTCAGGTGAGTTCCAAGGAGCGCTTAAAGTACACATTTCATGGAATGCTGCTTATGGATCATGCTAGTTGCACCTCGTGCATTTTGTTTTCATCTGTGGGGTGCAAGGCAAACCTTGCATGGACTCATTGTGCTGTGGCTATCTATATTTTTAGACCTATGGGTAGAACATTGCCAGTAATGTTGCACATCTACAGGCTCATGACATGCCTGTTTGTTGGTGGTGTGCAGTGCTAAAGATGGCAGCGTATGGCTGGCTCCGACAAGGTTGGCCCTGGCGCTGGCAGGCGGCACTTCAGGACAGATGCAGCATGAAGTGACCGATGGCTTCATTGTGGTGGAAACCAACTATCGGGTGCGGCCCCCTTGTGCCTATTTTATTGGGAGATCCAGTATCTTCGGGTCTTATGCAATCACAATGTCCGTGAATGCCTTCTTTGTTGTTGAGATCCAGCACCTTGAATATTCATACACCCTAAGCTTGCCAAGTATACCTTGCGTGAGGTTCTGCAGAAGGGGATCCCAGGAACTATTTCTTCCAGGCTTCCCTCGAGCATCTTTGTGCTTGCCAAACAGGTATACGCCTACACATCATCACTGCTCCAGACAGCCATCCTTCGGCTGTTCACCCGGTGCGAGTGCGTCCTGCCCAACCTGTTTGTTGGAGTCCTGACGCGGGAGAGCGTCTCCGGAGCGCTGGCTTGCGGCCTGAACGCAGACCAGATCGTGCTGTACCTGCGCCAACATGCCCACCCACATGTCGCCTCCCGGACGCCTGTCGTTCCCGAGGTGACATTTCATGGCCATGGCCGCGGCCGCAACTCTGCTACGTCTGTGCATGCATGACGCAGGCATCTGTTGGTGGTCGGTTGCCTCAATGTGCTGTGAAAGGAAGGTGGATGGTCCTGGAAACAGAAGAGTTTTCACAGAGTTCTTGGACAGTGGTTCTCACCGTGCCAGGATCCAGCAGGGATGTGTCACATGAATGATTTGTGCATGCCCCCGGATGCTGATAGCACTGGCAAAGAAGACACATCAAACGCTGTGGGACAAAGTATATTGTCACATGCAGGCTGTGCATAAATATCTCTGAGGCTCCTTGCTATGACGCAAACATTGAAAACATAGATGCAGCGATGCCTCGCCGATAGCGGGCTGTGCTGTACATGCATCCTGATCTGATGCTCTCTGAAATGCGGCATACACTGGCAGATTAAGTAGTGCCGTTTATGGTTGACAGACACCGGACATTCACTCTGGGACCCCCTCTGTTCTGGTGCAGGTGGTGGCGGATCAGGTGCGGCTGTGGCAGGCAGACACACAGCGAGTGCAACACAACAGCGCAATCCTGTATGATGAATTTCCATCGCCAGAGGTGTTTCAGCTGTCGGCACAGAAGGCGCGCGCACTTGGCGTGTTTCTGTGGGAGGACCCCAAGGCCGGCATGGGCCGCCTGGTGGTGCTGGAGAGTGGCCACCAAGCCATGCGCGAGTACATCAAGTCAATCAAGTAGCACTGGGTGATGGGTATTCGGTGGGCATCTCTGCTAGCCGAGGTCTTGCAGAGGCACTTCGATTACAAAAAAAGGCTGTAGGTCAGGAGATGAGGACTCCTGCATCGGATACGTGCTTGTTGGAGTTGTCTCCATGCTGGCAGGCGTGAGTGCACAAAACTCTGTCATGATACACAACAGGAGCAGCCTTGCTGCACCAGGGTCTTCACAAGTGCAGAGAAGTCTTCCTTGTTTGCCTGCACATGCAGATGCACTGCACTGCTGGCAGCTTCTTGCACTTGCAATTGGAGCTTCTCAACACTTCACATGCATATGTTGTAAAGCTCATTGATCTGTATGCGGACTTCGGGATTGAGCAACATTCTGTGTGAGTTTTATTATTTTGACTGTTATGTGGCCATAGCACTCTCTTCCTGCATGCATGATGGATCAGTCATCCGGTGACGTAGCAGGTGATTGGGCAACGATGAACCGTCCAGGGATGAGGAGAAGACAACCCTCTGCTAGGGGCAAATGGTCCCCGTCCCTATGTTTCTGCTGATATACTCGGTGTCTCAGAGACTTCATACGACTTAAGGCGTACACTCTGATTCCTCTTCCTTTCTGGAATCGAGGTTCACGTTGACTAGAGATTTGACAGGGAGCTAACGTTCCTGTAATTGTTTATCTTTCACATAATTATTCCCAGGAAGAATACTTGTTCGTTTAGATGGCTCTGTGTTATAAACCGAAATTGCACTAAGGTTTCAGCGCATGGAGAACTCTGACGACCTTCTTGGTGTTCCCCTCGTCAAGTAAGGGCTTCATATGGACTATTTGACATCTTCCTGGCATCGACGAGGCAAAGGTGTGGCATTCGCTCGTCGGATTTGCTCTAGGAACACCCCTGTGAAGCACTGCCACAAGTGGCTTTTGATAGCTAGGCCTGCCCTTCGCGGGAGCATCACACATTGACTCGTAGCACGTCTAGAAGGCATCTCTAGAATCTCTGAAAGAAACTTATGGCTTATTTGCACGGTTCGTCAGACGTGTAAACCTAGTGCCTTTCATGTGTTTGTCTGAGCACGTCACAAGGGCTAAATTGCTTGCAGGTACTGGCGATCTCGACGACTTGGAGGCGATCTTGAGTGCACCACCACCCGCGCTCGGAGAACCTCTCAGACGGAACTCCTTAAGATCAGCGGGATGCCCTTCTGCGCATCAGGGCAGCTTAACAACAGGGCATGCAGAAGCCTCAGCCACATCGACAGCGCGCAGTGGTACAGTGGCTGTGCCGCCTCTGGCGCTGACAGATGCTCACCGGGAGGGCCCCCGGATCAGCCCAAAATCTGAAGTCCGTTGCTCCATTACAAGAGCAGTGGTCTCTCCGAGGAGCTCCGACATTGCTGCAGCAATCCAATACCGCCCTGGCCCCGCCGCGCTTGCCGGCTCAGCCCCCACAGAGCAGAGGCCAGCCTGCAGGCAAGGAAGCACAAGCAGAGAGTCAGTAGAAGAGACCTCAGCCCCATTCGCTGACACACTAAGCAACTTCAGGGGGATGGGGTCATCCGCGGCCAGTGAGCGCATCACCGGCTGGCTGCCCATCCATAGGAAGGCAGGCAGTGCTGGCAACACTGGTGTGCAGGTGGGCTTTTATGGGATTTCCCTGCATTGCCTCCGCTTGGCTTTTATACCTACAATCTGGTGCAGAAGCCAGTTCATTGTTTGCATAAAGAAAGACTCCATCAAGAAGATCACCTGCAGTTTGTGGTGATACCAACGCCTTACCAGGCCCTCAATGACCATCAGATTATGCTTGGCCTATTTTTTTTGTAGGCCGCGTAGACCATCTGCCCAGAAACTCATTAGCCTTGTCATGGGCTGGTGATTTGATGGCTTTGTGGTGCTTGCCATACATGCTGCATGCATTATGCTTCAGATCAAATGCTTTTTGAATCAGCTCTAGGTACTGTGTCAACTTTGTACACTGATGCTCATCAGGGGCCGCAATCGCATGCGCATGACACCATCAAGCTGCCTCTGCTGGGCACCTACGAGAAGATGACTGTAGCGGCTTCCCTGGTGGGCGCAGTCGCTGGCGGCGCTGCAGCGGGTCCTCTTGGAGTCTCATTGGGTGCGTTGCATGGCTCCCAAAAGCCTTTGACTGGGGCTATGGTCTCACACTTTGCTTTCGCTTGATGTTGTGGAAAATATGTACTCAATACATCTACTACATCAGGGTCCACTGATGTTGGTCTACTCTGGTATTGTCCGCCAGTGAACAATTAATGATCACCTTTGCACCTTGCATTTTTCAAGAGTGGAAGGGGTGCTTGACAGCAGATGCTATGTTGCAGGAGCAAAGAGCGGAGCTCTCATGGTGGCGGCAGGTGCCGGAATATGCGGTGCGTCACTCTGAAGTCTGAGGATCACCTGCAGGAGAATCGCCCTGAGACGTGGCATGCGACAGCTTACTCAGAGGCCACCTTCGTGTGATTTAGCGTTACAATATGAGACTCTGATAAGAGTGTCATGCTGCATAGCAAGAGACAACCTCCAAGCCAATTTTTCGCTTCCGCCATGCCTTCTGTCGAATAAAAGATGGAGAGGGAGTTGGTTTTATGTCAAGCAGGTGCAGCGCAGCACTGCTATGCGCATGGGCTGTCTGTGGCTGGTGTGGGGACATCACTTCCTGGCATCGGCACGGGCCTGTTCTCCAGCGTTCCCGGGATGAGAACAAGGGCCAGGACCACCGATGCGCAGGACAGCACAGCTAGCTCCAGCGCAGCCTCTTCAGCTGACCCTGTCCAGCCAGAAGTGGGCACTCCTGAAGTTCCAGACAAAAGCAGCGCTGCCAGTGAACCCGCCAGGGACGGCGTCTCGCCCGCAGCAGATGCACCAGCCTCTGAGCAGAGTACACAGTCTGCCTCTGGATGGACCGCTGCTCTTGCTGGGCTGGGGTCAAGCCTCTGGCCCGCAAGAACCGCAGCAAAAGGGGTGCAGACACCGCCCGCGGGTGACCTGCTAGAGCCAGAAGGAAGCACTGCAGCAGAGGATGGCCTTCCGACCAGTTGCAGTGCCTCACAGCAACTGACGCCAAGGCGCAGCTCGGAAGGTAGCCAGGCTTGAAGCCAGCGTTGTGTGTATTATATTGTGTAAATCTCAAGAAGCTCCTGAGTTTTACTAGGGCGGCGTATTCTTAGGTAATGGTTCTCAGTGCAGGTCTTGTTGTGCTTGTCCTTTGAAGTGGCTCTGCACTGCTAGTAGGTGTATATTTATGAGGGATTGTGCATCATAAAAGCCCCACATGTGTACAATTTCAGTACTGCCGTTGATACTTCTTCAATGCTTTTATAAATTAGCGGTGCATTGGGATGCAAGGTGGCTCGATGTGACATTTGCCGGGTCGACAATCTGACATCTTTGAGGCTGTCCTTTCATAGCCAAATTCCATTCCAGTGTATGTAGAGCAAACTTACAATGACTGACATCGTTGTCTTCTCGTATGTTCAAACCATGCTTGTGTGATATTACGTTATTTTCTTGGTTCAGACAGTTGTCAATTCTGTTTGCTTTGACTTCACCATGGCGTCAATCTGCTTGACATAATCGTCTGTAAGCTCCTGAATTGCTTCCTCCAGCGCCTTCTGCTCATCTTCAGAAATGTCCCCCTTCTTCTTGTCGATTGCCTTGATGGAATCCCGCCGAATGTTCCTGCATCGCACAACATACCTCTTGAGTCAGGACGTGGAGAGAGTAGTACTAGTGCATGTTCACCATGTCAACCAAGCACTGCATGTTATGTTGTACCAACACCTTGGCACCAGTTGCAGTCAGTGCATGTCAAAGATTGTACCTAATTGCCACCTTGCCATCCTCACCGAGCTTGGACACAAGCTTGGCCATCTCCTTTCGCCGATCCTGCAAATGCCAGCAATGATCACTTTTTTGTCATGCATACCATGAACAGCTCCAACTATTCATTGGATGTTGATGACGATCCGGCTATCTTGGCACCCCCATGTACTGCAAATACAAGACAAGGGTAATCGCTGGCCCTGCCAGAACGCTCTGCCCATGAGCAGCAGAGACAGCCAGCACAGACATTCCTCCACTATTGACCTGTCTGCACAAAAGCACTGCGCGGAAGAGTGACTCACGGCTGTGAGTTGCGGCACATTGATGCGGATTAGGTTGCCATCATTGCCTGGAGTGAGGCCCAGGTCGGAGGACATGATTGCCTTCTCAATGTTGGGAATGCTGCTTTTATCATAAGGCTGAATCACCAGCATGCTGGCCTCCGGAGCAGACAGGTTGGCCAGCTGCTTGAGAGGTGTTGGCGCCCCATAGTAATCCACCTGGTCACATATTGCTCATTATCAGGGCCAATAGCTGCCCGACTGTGTCAGTGACATGGGATCATGAAATTACGATGGCAGTCTCCTGATCCAGTTGTCTGCAGTACGGCTTCCGGAACTGGAGCAATGCCCAGGTAATAAGCTTCGTGAGCTCACCTGGATCCTGTCCAACATGCTGGGTGTTGCTCTGCCAGTTCGCACAGTGGCAAAACTCTCCCTTGTGCTCTCAAGGCTCTTGTCCATCCTGGTCATCTGCAGTGACACACACCCTTCTGTTGTCATGGATTGCTGACACTTCTCCAATGATAGGCGACCAGCTCATGTGAGTGTTGTGTACCAACGGGTTACAAATGCAGGCTGTCAAGTAGCAAGGTACTCACGGCGTCCTCCTCAATGTCAATATCTTCCTCATCGGCTGTGGCTGCCCGTACAACATGAGTTTGGCACCTCCTTGCTGACCTACGAGTAGATAAGGTCAATGAATGTCTGTATGTCAGGACTCATGCATTCATTTACGTCGCATTGAAGACTTTTGCATGAAAATGACACACAGATTGAGACAACTACCCGCCCTAGCGTTGTTTCTGATCTGATGATCTGCGTGTATGAACGAACCTCATCACTGATGGCGCTCTCACAGTGTGAAGTAATTGTCTCGTTTGAAGCCTGCAGCTTAGGATAAGTGGTGCCTTTGCTGGCATTGCACTGGAAACACTGCTGCAAAGAACAGGACATGACTTCCAATGTGAGAGCTGCATACTGTCCCGCCCTTATGCGTTGCGTTGCCTTGAGATGATGCTTGTAAGAGGATCCTAGATTTTCTTTATGGATATCAGAATAGCTCTTTCGGGATCAAGACAGAGGACAGAGGATTGATCTGGTCCTCGAGCGTGTCCTTCGACAGCTGTACAGACGAGGCGCGGCCAATTTGCCTTCACGGCAATCGATCGACTATAGCAGATCATCCACAGATCCGAAGCAAAGAGTGAGCTCTACTTCACAGAGAGGTTATTTAATGCATTTGAAACCACGACATTGCAGCACTAAGCCGACTTTTCTGTGAACACGTGTTACTATAAACTACTTCAGCGTTCCAAGCATATTACACTGCAGGAATTTTTTATCTGGGCGCAGAAAGTTTTCCTGTCAGCTCAGTTGGCAAAATATCTGATCTTGCTATCTAAGGGTGTCAGGCCTTTGCACCTAGGGGTCCGCACACCCCGCATGCAAACTTCAATGGTTTGGCGGATTTTTCGGCCTAATGTAAGTCCAGGGAAACCTAACGTTCAGTTGTGCTTCTGCGACAGCTGTTCAGTGCTTGCTTTCTGTGGCAGTCGCTAGTTTCTCTTACCTATTCTGCACGAGAACCTTGCTCGCATGCTCTACTAACCTCCTTGCATCGTCGTTCATGTGTAAGTTGTTCCGGCGCAGATCACCTTAAATAACCTGAGCACGCCGTTATTTATCTTTTGTGGACCTTTCGCTTTGGCAGCCTAGGTTAGCATATAGGAAACCTGACGAGGCAGGTGCAGGCACTTACAAAAAAACCAGAATGGATGAGTCAGCGTCCTCACCAATGAGCCATACCAAATTATGCAGCAGCCATAAGCAAGGGATCACATCACACAGACAGCTGAAACTTCTAATCTTTGCCCTCTACCTCTCCTTCACAGCCACGCAGATTGAGTGCAGACAACAGGCAAACTCCGTGCAAATCTTTATCTTGCTGCAGATTAGGTATGTTCAATTCCTTATGGTAAGCAAGCATCATTATGTCATGTCTGGTAATGCGTTGCAGGGGCTTTGGCAACATTCCAGACTCAGAGGAGGAATGTCCAGTCTGAGACAGCTTGCAGAAGAGACAGCACCGGCGGTGCCACCAGGAATTGCCATCTGTGCACTTGTGGAGAATCCGCAAGAGGTCTGTCGTGCTGATGACTTCTAATTGAGCTCTGCATACGGATTGGAGCACAGCATGTGAACATTGTTGACTACATAACTCTATATGCTTACAATTGTTGGATGAAGGATGCGGGGCTAATGGGTGCAGGATTTGAGGGAGTGGGTGGAGTATCATAAAAACTTGGGGGTGACACGGTTCTACATCATGGATTCTAATAGCAGCAAGCCTTGGGGCCGTGAGATTGCTGACTACATTTCTAGCGGCCTCGTTGATTTCTTCTACAGGTGCGCTTCAAAGAAGCATTGTACTCCCTAATAGATGCACAGGTGGATTCACTTGACAGTGCAATGCTTCACTCTCTTAACCATTTCTGTTGCAATCAGTTGATGCACTTAAAGACGAAGGGGGTGCTTTTTGGTTGCAGTTCCGACCTGGCAACAAAGACAAGGTTTCCGGAGCTGTACATTTATGACATCTGTCTCACGAGATTTGGAAATTTTCACACGTGGATGGCCTTCCTTGATCCTGATGAGTACATCGTGCTGCAGCCCAAGGCCTCAGTAACAAGCCTGCCGGACTTTCTGAAGGTCTGATGGACTGTGCAGGGCCTCTGTATCTGCCTCTTTTTCCTCTTGTGCATGCCTTTGCAGGGTTCAGCAAAAGCTTGAATGCAGAGCTGGTCCTCCCTTCTGATGTTCTGAGGATCTTGCCGTGACAGGACTATGGTGAGCATGGAGGCCTTGCCATCAACATGAGGATGTTTGGATCCTCTGGCCATAAGACTCGTCCCAAAGGGGGCATCCTCCGGAATTACATCAAGTGCGCAGTCCTATGGCCCCCCTTTCCTGCACCCCTGCCACAGTGCACAGCGATCTATTACTAGGAACCTGCATGGGGGTCCCGTTGTCACAAAGCATCTTTCAGACTGATTTCGAGGAACTCTATGACATGGTGTCAGGAGTCCGAAGTGAACTGCAGAGCCGACAGGAGACTGTTTGCTGCAGGTGTTTGCCGGAGCAGCATGAGGAAAATAGAAAGATCAAAACGCTTGTCAACACCGCTCTGGATCCTGCACTGCATGTGCACTCCGTCAACCATGTCAACTTCAAGGACGGCTTCTTTGCTGTTGATGAGGCCAAGCGGAGAGTGAAGACAGGCGAAGCCACCACACCAAAGTGAGCTAATACCTCTTGCAAATCAAATTAAAGTGTACACATGATGTTTAAGAAGGGAATGGGTGTGCGGGTATGAAAGCATGAAGACTCGCCTGCCTTCTGCATGCAATTTGAACCCAGCAAACCCACAGCTGCATCATTCACAACAATGCAAAATCAATGCGTACAGGGGTTGCACAGGTCAACAGTGACAAGGATAATATTATTGACCTGCACAGATTGACAGCAAAACTTGCTCGCATTTCTTGTTCAGGGTGAGCATGGAGAAGGTGGCAGTGCACAAGTATCCGTTGAGAGTGGCTCCCACCTGGACAGCCAGCCCGGGAAAGGATAAGGCTCTTGAAGGCAGGGCGCACTACGAAGCCCTTGATCGGGAAGCTACCAAGGACTGCCTTGCAGCAAAGCGAGCAGCACAGCAGGACAGCACCGATAAATATGGCATGCATTGAGCAGCAGCTACATCATGATTGCAGCTGTACTGGGCTGGATGACAGAGCACCCCACTGGCAGTTGACAGATGCATCCAGATCTGAGTTTGTTATTACGGCGCGTGGATGTCGAAAAAGTGTGGAAGGGCCACAGTGTGCGCAAGTGCAGCTGCTATATTAAGAGACTCTGCGGGTTCATTCATGGTTCAATTATTTCCTTGTGGGCTTGGGAGGTTGATGCTCCCCATTATTGTAGTGGACTAGGAGGTCATATTATGCATCCGATCAGAGTCTGCAATCCATATGGCACTAAAAATTTGAGCTGAAGCTTACATTGCCGCCGGCGGCAAGGCATTGGCGCCACCTCCAGTGTGCTGTCTAAGTGAAATTTGCATGAAGTTGTGTATTTTGTGTACACTAGCGTCTGTCAGTACCACTAGATCGAGCCCACGCAGCCCACACACCCGCATGCACACTTGTGATCGTCAACTGTCACCAGATGGAAGCCAATGGAAGCAGGAAGCTACGCATTCCAAGGCGAACCTGTGTTTGAGCGCGTCTTGCAAATCAAACGGTGACCCCGAGGCGATCTGCATAGCCGCTTTCTATCAAGTGGATGACATTTTTGACTGGTTCTCAAATCCTCATCTCGTCCAAACAACCTCAACGGCTTCCGTTCGAATAAACTGCTACTTTAATATTCGCGCAAGCACCAGAAGGTCTCCGTTTTTTAGAAGTGCATGCAGAACTGTGCAGGAAGAGCTGAACTATATCTGACACTTTCAACTTCTTAGGAAAGGGTGGAGAGAAAAAGTGAGGCCTGGACTTCTGCACTTCTGTGCCTCAATGGAAAAGGCAAACCTTGTACATCATGGGACAAATCTCATGCTCGACAGGGTCCTCAAAGATCTCCAGGTAAGTAGAACAGATGCGACGATCTCGCCAATTTCTGCGATTCACAAGATTTCTATGTACGTGCATTCTCCCACACATCACCACCATGCTTCGCCCAACCCAGTGATACTCTTTCTTGGTCACTAGTCTCTCCAGTAACAGACTCCAGGAACCAACTTGATGAACCTGTATGTACTGCTTGACAGGCTGAGGACGAGAGCTTGCAAGTGCGAGCGCTGCAGGCTCTTCAGGGATTTGCCAAGGGCAAGCGCGGTGGCGTGAGCATGCCCATGCAGGCCATGCAGGAGGCGTTTCAGGCTGGAGGCGGTCTTCCACGCCTTGTCGCCCTGCTGGACAGGGCTGCAACCCCAAAGCCTGGGGGAGCCAGCCAGCGCAAGGCCATCACATCTGGAGCTGTGGATGCCCTGGCCGCTATGACCAGGAACAACACCAGCGCCAGGTATTTTGCAGCCTTCACCTTTCTGAAGACCTGGCTCAATCACATTTTTCAGCTACAGCAGCCACCAAGTCTTGCAGGAGAAATAAGAACAATATCAGCGGCCGTGGGTTTAGGGCAGATCTGACATAACTTCGCCATCCCCGGCTTCTGTGCTGCATTCTTGCAGTTGCCCTTTAGTGTATAAGAAGCATCAATGGAGCACTGTGTTGATTGCGATCAGAACGCTGCAGGAAAGAAGCAATAGAGGCGGGCGCCGTGCCTGCGTTGTGCAGCGTCCTGGGCACAGGAGATGATGAGCCAGTTTCCATCGAAGTGCTCAAGGCACTCTACACCATTATTGCACCAGACGCAAGCGGTAAGGGCTCTATGTCCAGCCTGAATTTTATTTCTACAATTGTGGATGGTGCCTCTGCAAATAGCAATCAGCATGCCAGACAAAGAAGAACCTTGAATCCATTCTGAGCAGGCAAAGCCAGTGAACAAGATTCATAGTGTGAGGGCATTCATCCTTCGTGTCAGCAACATAAAATGATCACGTGTGAACAGCACAGAGCCGTGTAAGTAACAGGTAATGCCCATGATTGATGCAAAGGGACGTGCCTCGTGTCACAGGGCACACTACGACAGAGGTGTTTGCATCGGGAGGCGTGCATGCGCTGATCCGGCTGCTAGAGAATGTGCTGGAATTCGCAGCCGAACCGCAGCGCAGCGTGTGGGTGCGTGAGGTGCTGGCGCTGCTCTATCCGCTCGTTCGCCGCTCCCGCATGGTCGCCCGCCTCCTGGTCCGCCCTCTCATCCTTGATTAACCCCATGATACCTGTCATTTGGACTGCACTTTAAAGGCCACATGGTGGCTCACACAGCTACACCAATAGGGAGATCTTTGTGATGCTGAGAAATCAAGATTCATGCAGCGAACTCTTAATAGCATTTTTGTGACGGTTCTGGCATCAGTGCGTTTCTCTCACCTCCAGCCCGTCGCTCCTGTGTCGGCTTGTACAGGCTGGCCATGTGGGCCCTTCACACTCATGCTGTGGGGATGCTTTTGGGCAAGACATAACACCACAATTGCAAGTGCATGGTCTGCAGCTCCGCAGGCATGCCACCAAGCATAGGAGCCTGCAGAGCAATAGGGGATGATTGGTGTTTCAATTGAGTGCATGCTTGGACTGTGTCCACGCACAATACCTCTTGTGAAGGTAGACTCTCGTTCAACTGCAGCTAAAGTGCGCTATATAAGTGTGCAGGCGTCGGAGATGGCGGGGGTGTGTGACGTGCTCCAGACCGTGGAGGATCCGCTGTGCCTGTCGCTGGCGCTGGATGTGATGGAGGAGGTGCTGGGCAGCGGGGACCGCCGCAGATACGGCCGCCTCATGGCGCGCGAAGGCGCCCTCGCAGCCCTGGTGCACGCTCTGCCTCCGCCGCGACTTTGCTAAAGCACGACAACATGCCATCTTTTTCTGTGGATGGCTTGTCATTTTTATAGGTCTGATGAGTGGCGTCATGGGAAAGTTCCATAGACATGTGCACGGCACCTGCAGGTGTTCAGCAGAATTTGGTGAGCCATGCACAGATGCATGCAAGGGCTTCAATGGCACACAACAAGCGCCTCACCTTCAATTTGAGACTGTTTGGTGCATGTGCAAGCCTTATTAGGTTGTACTCTCATTTGCAGAGCAGAGACAGTGCGATTAACTGTCAAAAACCGCTGACCTGACGCTTGGTTCAGGTGCGCGCTGCGCATGTGCGGGGCATGGGCGCAAAGGCGATGCTTGTGCTGGCCACGCTGGCAGCCGAGGCGGAGGTGCTGCACGTCCTTCGGGCGCTCCTGCAGCCGCACGATTACGCCTGCCTTGTCCACATTGCGCACCGCACGGTCCGCACCTTCAACATATTGCTGCCTTGCAACAACCTTTCACAGCCGCGGTGCCAGCTGTCAACACACATTACATGCAGAAAGAGCTAGTAGTATTCCACTCATGGTGTTGCTGAGTAAATTTTTGCAGCAACAGCCCCGTCAAGGAACATTACATATTTTGATGTGCATGGCTCCCCTTGGCTCCTTGTGGCCCAGTCTTTGGTGGCAATGCATGAGCATGATCTCAGAGAAAAGCCTTCCTTTGGATCATTATGCAATTGTCCACAACACAACGCACAAACTCTCTGACGTTGGAAGCTGTTCAGGTTCAGGGGCTTGAACGTACTGACCATTTGGGCTGCAGGCGGATGCAGAGGATCTGGATGGGGAGGCGTGCACGCGGCTGGTGGCGGCGATCTTGTCGGGGCCGGGCATCGAGGGCGTGCGCGCTCTCGCGCTTGGCCGCTGCCTCGGCGCCGCACTCACCCTGGCGCCCATCGCGTCAGATCTCCTCATCCGTGCCACCAGCGACGCAGGTGACCCTATCCAAATTTTCCTGCTTTATTGAACCTGCTCTTGTGCAAGTCCGACAGGATGTGGCTGAAACGCCTTACTTAGTCTTTCCTGGCTCAAAGCCGCAAGCTGAGGTGACAGCTACGGCATGCCCGTGAAACTGAGGTCATCACAAGCGGTCAGATGGTAAATTGTTATAGCAACAGCTGGGATGATTTCTATACATAGAACAGTCGCCTCCCATGCATAACTGCCAATATTTTCCGGTGCGAGGCAGTACGAATGGCATGCTGACATGAACCAACAACAAATGCCATGTGCAGGTGTGATGGCGCTGCAAAATCTGCCGGCAGAAGCCATGGCGGAGGCCTCCATCGCGGCTGCCCTACTGCTAGAGCACACGCCGTTGGGCGCTGGATTGCTGCTGCGGCCTGGAGCGCTTACAGCGTTCATCAATGCAGTACTGGACGAAAACTCCTCGCCACTCCGGGAGGATGGTGAGCGCCCTTCCGATTGCATGGAGTACACTTTGATTGGGAAGCCTGCAGGAATATTGGAAAAGGCAAGTGTTTACAGCTCCACTTGCTGGCTAGGAGATTCTTGGCTGCTAGAAAGGAATCTAGGGAAGCTTGGTCATGTTCTCTGCTGTGATAACTGGAACCATTGACCCGGTCAAAGGCAGCCCCGCCCTTGTACAAGGTCCTACTCAATCAAAACGTGATCCTAATGAAGTCCGTGTCAGCACTTTTGCAAGTATTTTGTTGCCGTCAGCTCTTCAACGCGCAAGGCAGCAGCAGGGGGGCCATAAGGCGTCAAGAGCTGCCCAGTAGCTACTCGAGCTGGGCGGCCCCAACAATGGCGGCAACCACCAATTCAGACCTCGATGACAGACTGCAGGTCCTGTGAGGGGTTCTGAATGCACTGTAACCTGGTGTCGCATTGCAGGCGCAGAGGCGACAAATGCGCTGGCGGTAGCTGCGCGGTGGCTGCCGGAGCCAGACGCGCCCGACAGCCGCCGCACAACCGAATCAGATGCCGGTGATGCTGCGGCTGCTGACGACAGAGGGGCCGACAGTGGCGCAGGCAGCGCGGCTGCCACACGTGCCAAGGAGGAGCCATTGGCGAATGGTCAGACCGATGCGGCAGACGGGGCTTCGCCCCAAGAGCAGCGAGACTCGCATGCGGCCGAGGCGAACGGAGATGCTACGCCCTCCGGCAACTTTGAGACGATGACCTTCCATGTTGGCGGTGAGTTGGACTTTCTAGTGCAGGAAATTAGAGGTATACCACTCACAGTAATGCCCATCGAAGACCTGATAGTGCTAAATTGTGGGAATGGATTGGGGGTCCTGAGGTTTATTCTTTGAAGGCCACACGTGCACTGTCACATCACCTTTCAATGTTACAGATTTTTTGCTGACCAAATTTGGATGACTCTTAAGCTCTGAAAGTTAAACTCTGGGAAGAGTTTGTGCAGCATGTGAGACAGGAAGGCATGCATGGTGCCCTATGGGCCACCTCATGTCGGCTGCAAATGGCTGACTGAGAAGTGTATTGCTCCTGTGCCATAAACCAGCTGAGGCCAAGTTCTTTGTCTGTCGCAGGCAGGGAGTTCTATGCACTGGCCTGGGTGCTTGCACAGTCGTCCAGAGCCATTGCCCAGACCCTGGCGCAGATCCCAGATACTTCCACAGCCGCAATCTTCATCCCGGATGTGCCAGGCCTTGCCCCTTCCAGGATGTATGAGGTGTGCACACGTTCCGATGATTCCTGATGAGTGCTGCCGCGCTCACTGAATGGAAAGATTGCCACCTTTGATCACAAGAAGAGCTACCTTGGACCTTCTCTTGACGGTGCCTGTACACTGGGTGCAGGTATTCTCGCTTGCTGCGGAGTGTGCATACACCGGCAGCCACGATGTGGCGCTAGAGGACTGCCTCGACCTCTGGGCCCTCGCAACTAGTTTGCAGGTAAGGCCTGCCATGGCCTCCCAAAGGAAGCCTAGTCTGTTGTGTTGTTTTATGGAGCTGTGATAGTTATGCCACTCATGCCACAGTACTGAAAGGGTACTTGTGTGCAGATGCCGGACATCCAGAGGCGCTGTGAGCGTCTGGTGCCTGCCGTTCTGGAGCAGGAGGCGAACCTTGACAGGGCGCTCAGCTTGACAAGGGGCCACAGAGAGTCAGGTTTGCATGCTTGCATTCCTAACATAAGGCATTCCTTGCAGAATGCACACATGTTGTCCTCTTGATTGGCACACACTGTTTGTATGCAGGCTGTAGACCTCAAATGACATGACTGGTCCTGAACGGTTGAAACTAAAATATCGGCTGGGCAATCACCCTGTTTTAACTGCAACATTGGATTCATTCCATGTGTTCACCCTGATAGATTAGTTCGTGAAAGGGCCATGTGCAAGCGCAGGTGCAGGCTTGCGAGATGTGGTGGCGCAGCATGTGCTGTCGAACCTCACAGCGCTGCGGAAGAGCGGCGCGCTCGGCCGGCTCGCGGCGCGGCACCGGCGCGAGCTGGCGGGCGCGCTGAACGCGGCGCTGCGGCGGCGGCTGAACGCCGCGCGGCCGCAGCCGACCATGGGCCGCGGCTCGTCGCAGCTGCTGGCCTCCACCAACGGCGACTCGCCACGCTCCGCCCGCTCCATGGCTTCCTCGCGGTTCACCGGTACGCCAATCTCCTCTGACAACTCTCCTTTACTCCTCTGCGTGAGACACTGTGCCTCTTTTTGTTAGTGCAAAGGATGTCCAGAGTGCTTTCTATGTCGGAGAAATCTGCTGAGGTTCATGCAGACATGACCCTGTTAAATTTTACCACTTTCCTGGCAATATCGACTGCCCTTCACAGGATTTCATTGTTTCGCCCTCACACGTTCTGCATCGCTCCCACATGCACATGACTCTTCCAAACGTGTATGCCTTGGGATGCTTGTGCTCAGTGCTATGTGTGGGATTAGTCAACAATTGTGTCATTAGTTGTTTAATGTGCTCTCCACACATCAACCATGCAAGCCTTTGGTGTGGTGCTTTGAGATCTATAGGTACTTGTTAATGATGATCCTGTGCTGCGTACAAAAAAGAAAACGGTTACCTAATCTGATGCAGAGAGGTACTGGCTGCAGGTGTGTTTGGAGCCAGCCGGCTCTCGGCATCCACAGATGCATGGGCGCAGCTGGACAGGCAGGGCAGCCATGCAGGGGCCAGCACCATATCCCAGGACAGCCCCACCAGCACCCTGCCTGCCAAGAGCTCCCTGGATACATTCTCAAAGGATGCAGCCAGAGCGATGTCAGCAGGAGACTGACAAACTGTGATCCAGATTTATTTGCCCGTGATTGCATGCAGAAGACCACTTTAGTTTTAGTAGCCCACATATAATCGTTGCTGTTGCAGTGTTAGCACTGTCACAATGTGCAACATTGCACCGGGACATTCTGAACCTTGTGCCGTCACGTACATTGTGTTGTTACAGTTGTCACAATTGTACAAGTCTCCATTGACCCCTCTTTGCACAGTTGCCTATGCGAACCTGCCTGCTCTATCGGCACATTGTAATTGGAGCATCCCTGGATCCACGGATCTTGAAAAAGCCTCAACGATGTCACCTCAGTCGATTTGTCGGACACAGCAACATTGTTCCATTTGCACTGGGTGTTCAGTTGACAAAAGTAACTTGTTCATCGTTGCACATTGCATAGTTTTCTCATGAAAGGGACACAAGCATGATCATGTCATGACGTTCCAACTCAATGCACTAGTGCATGTCCCCAACCAAGGAAGGTTCTCTGGGCGCACCCATGGCCGTCGAGGACTTTTATCAGGCCGGGTGCGCGCGCATTCGTCCTCCCTTCCATGCAAATCGCCTCCACCTGATTAGCTAACAAGAACATCAGTGAGCGTTGGACAATCTGTGGTCAGCATTACAGACGCTGGGGTGACAAGCTCCAAGACCACAGGTTGCTAATGTGTGCTGAGGACAGCTGTCGGCTGCTGCTATTGCTGTCGGAGGGCTGGCAGACTGTCAAGGGTAGGCGTCTGTCATTTGAAGTGTAGGAGATACTGAGTCCAGAAATGCCGTGTGTCCGTTCCCAATGTGATGCAGCATGTGTGTCTGTGCAGGCTACTTGCCAAGTCACGCAGGTGAACGCCAGCACGCGGCGGGATGGTATGACCGGCAACTGAGACCTCAAGCCTGCAGCTCAACAGCTGCTGCCTGGCCCGATCCGTCAGAGCCCGAAGCCATGCAGCATTCCGCACCTCTCTCACTCAACTGCGCCTCTTTGATGTCGTGGATGCAGACTCGCAGGGCACAAGCTTGAGCAGCCATAGGATTGTACTTGCTCAAAACAAGGTTCTGCTTGGTTGATTTATTTGCTGCGGGCATGGAGCTGTTCCTTCCTGGGATTACATAAGAATCTCCAATATATCTCGTAGGGCATCTCCAATATATCTCGCAGGGCAGCATGCAGATGCATTTTAAAGTCCATGTTGAAGTGCTGAATTTCAGTACTTCAACATGGCAAGTAACTGAAGTACACTATCCCTGGGATAGTGGTTTGCAGTTTGAAATGAAGAGAAACTGTTGTCCCTGCTGTGCACCATTTTTACTGTGAAATGGACATGTCAGTCTATGAGCTTCTTTTGAAGAGCGCAGCAATGATGAATGCAATGACTTGACATTTGTTACCACATACTACGTGCTGGTCAGCAAGTTAACTGTTTTATAACGTTATAAAATAGTATTCGTTTGCAAGCTTACAGTTGCACGCCACAACCATCACCAAGTATCCCTGATCTACGATCCACAATCATCGCCCAGCTGGAGTCTTGTTCTGCTCTTGCATGCTCACTACGTCTACACTGTACTGTCTACACAAAGGTGGCAACTTTGGTGCTTATATGTACTCAGACTTCTGGGCCGGTAGGACTTGTGTTCTCACAGAATTTGATGAGGCAGCCATTCCTCTTCTGGCGCACACACGCCCTTGATGTTCTAAGGCATATCTTGATCTTATGAAGTTCTTATTCTACCATCCCTATTCCATAGTGCCGCACCACGCACTTGCATGCCTCTCCCGAGAGAAGGCCATGCCTCATTTATAGCTTTAGGGTCAAAACATGTTCTTGATTGACAGCCGCACTTTCTTGGCAAGATCGACGCTGACAAATTCCCTCTTGCTCTTCAGCAGCCCACCAGCAGACATTTTCTTCACCAGCCCACCGGCAGAAATGGAGGCACGCGCTGAGACAAACATGTCAAACCTTAGTTCGGGTGAAACTATGCAGAGCAGCATTTCTCCTGACAGGCAACTGGGCTCCTCCGTGCCTTCCTCAGGCAGCAGCTCTACCCTGGCTTCTTTGCTGCTCCGCTTCTCACACTTCATGATACCACTTGCATTGTGCTCAGGGAACAGGCCTCTAACTGCTCTGCATCGCTCAAAGACAATGCTGCCATCACGCTCGCAAGCATGGACACACTGCACACCAGCTGGGGGCTTGGCGATGCCTAGGATCTTGTACTCCGCACACTCCTCCATCAGAAAACGCAAGGCCACATCTTTGACAACCCCTGACTCGTGTGACACGGTGCAACTGAGCAGAAAGAGTGAAGCAGGAGAACCATCAGCCAGCTGCAAGCCCATTACGTCCTTCTGCAGCAGCTCGAAGTGGCAACCACTTCCAACAAAGAATCGCTCACTCCTGCTTCCCTTTGAAAGACTGCAAGAAGCCAGTGTGGACTTTACTGCAAGGGACCGCCCTATGTAAGCAAATGCGCCAAGGCTGCAGTATTTGTCAATGTAGGCGTTGGTCAGCCTCTCTCGCTCATCAGCTTCCTGCGAACATAGGCCATCTCGTCAAGACTGCAAATCGCGGCACTCTCATAGAACTCTCACAGAACTGTCATGTCTGCACAGCACTCTACGCACATTCATGTTTCCGCTCTGAACCTCCATGTTCTTCTTGAACACCTTAGAGACCGATCTTCAGAGGATCCCTGCATCCACATGCTCTACTCATCCTCTCGGGCTCGTGCGACGTCACCAAAACAACTCATATCTGCAGCATGCCCAAGGCGCAATGGAAAGATGCGAGCACCTCTCAAAGTCTGTGCGAGGTTGCGCAGCGTGATGGCGGAACTGCCTTATTGCAGGCAGTTACACACCAGCCTGCCAAATTTGGCTGTTCTTGGCTCGCCCCAGTCCCTTGCGCTTTCCCGGAATGCCTTCCGTCTCCCGGAGTGAAATACGAGTGAACCGGAGTCCGTTTGTTGAACAAACTCTGTTCGAGTTGACTTCACTTGAATCACAAGAGCGTTCAGTGAAATTAGATACTGAACGCCGTTCAGAGAGCAAAAGGGCCACAGATTATTGATCAACCATATTTACAGTGGAAACTTTGTTGGGACCCTTGCAGGGGTCTTCAGGGACAATGTGAGATCCACCAAGCCCGACTGAAAAGGTACGATTAAAAATTGCTCCATATGGATGCATGCATGCGCAAATAGTCGCATGCTGCCTGCAAACAAGGTGCGTCTACCGACAAGCTGCCAGCAAACTTCCACTGGCTAGGTTCTAAGGTCCTCCAGACTTGATACGCACTGCAATTGTTGTCCAACAGGTGCAGCACTGAACACACAATGGCAATGGCATGCCAGCCCCCACATGAAGCAAAGCCATCTTCATAGCGCACTGGCAGACATCGATTGTCCAGCCAGTCCTCGAAAAGCGAATGATGGCCAAGGGAAAACAACCAAGAAACACAGCAGCGCCGATAAAATCAGGTGCGCCGGTTGGGGTGGGGACCCCGCGGCCGCCGCTTTGCCTGGCCTGTTCCACCGCTGTTGGGCCCATGTCTGCCGCCGCGGTCTCTGGGAGGACCGCCAGAGAAGCCAGGAGGCCCACGGCTGCGGTCCTGGCCAGTGTGCGGGGGTCCCCTCGACCCGGGTGGCCCATCCATTCTCCTCTCGTTCGGGCTGAAGCCATCTGCTTTGGGGCTGTATCCAAAGCCTCCAGGGGGCCCACGCTCGTACTCTGGAGCACCTGTGGCGGAAGCGAAGCAAAGGGCCATTAGGAAGCCCCATCAGGCTATTGATAGACACACCTTGATAGACGGAGTTTCCTAGGTAAGTGTGCATCTCCTTCTAATGTCTCGTTTTTCTTTTAGTCACCACAGAAAGCCACAAAGTGCAGCATGACCCGCCTTCTTTAGGAGCTGAGCAACAGTGACCTGTAAGTCATCCGGTAGGCCAGCTCAATTCTTCAAATGAGGACCAATAGCCCACTGCAGTGACTGCCCACGAAGAGACTGCGCTCACCCGATGGGGTTGCCATGTCGCCACGCTGATGTGGCACAGCGCGACGGCCAGGGCCGGCATCTCGAGGCGGCGCTCGGCCGCGCATGTCATGGCGGGGGTCGTGTGGGATCCCATTTGGTTCCCCGCGAAAGGGCGCCTGCAAGCACTAGGCAGCTGATCATACCTTGCACAGCTCAGGCACGCAAAAAATGGAAAGCTTGAGGGGCCTGCGCCCTGGATGCATTGCTCTGTTGGGTGAAATGTGTCAAATCTATGGTCACTCAACTTATACAAGGCTTGCTCTAAGGGAGGGGCCTGACGAAATTATGCTCCATGCTTCCTAAAATAATAAGGAAGAGACAGCTCCAGCAGGATACTTCGTCGCTTGAACTTGGCAGATTGAGAGGAGGAAAGTGGCTTCTTGACAGCATATGGAGAGTTTGCGGTAAGTGGCAGCACAGAATAGGCTGCACTGAAATGCCTCAAGGCGCGCCGGGTCACAGGTACCGTTTGCCTACTTCAAGGGGCATCATCAGATCCTGCAAACGCTCCAGCACCATGCACTGGCAACGCCCACCTGTTCAGGAGGACCCCGGATGTCACGGCTGCCGCTCCGGGGGTCTGTATGTGGGCGGTGAGCGCTATACGCGTCTGATTGCGGCCCACGGCGCTGCTCGGCTGCCCGAGCGCTCGGCTCCTCGGCGGCGCTCGCTCGACCGTCCTTCACCTTGGGGTTGTTCAGCGCTCGCGCATAAGAAACCCTTAGTGTCGGGCTATCCGGGTCATCCATGTCAATTGCATAGCCCTGCGCCACAACCAGAGAGTTTCGTGTGGAATGTTCCTGGAATACAATCACATCTTTTGTGCAACCGACACCAACAAGTGCCTGATCAGGCACCTTAAGAAGAGAGGTCAAAATAATATCTCCCACCCCAGCACATCGTCCCCCTTATGTCCAGCATTCCCCGCACACTTCCATTTGGCTTTACAGCTGGGATGCCGCAGTGGAGCAGATGGTGCTGATATGAAGGGACTTTCCTTGTTGCTTGCAGGGAAGAATCTAATGAAGGGAAGAAAAGAGCTAACCTGAAGAACTTTCATGGTGCGCGCTGCCAGCTCAGTAGTGGAAAACTCGGCAAAGCACCACATGACATTTTTGTTGTTGCGGTCCACCTTCTGCACCAGCCTCAGCTCCTGCGCACAAATGCAGATGCACGTTCCCATATAACATCCCGGGCTTGCTTTACCCTGAGTAAGCATCTCTCGAAAGCAGCATGCAGCTTGTCCAGGGGCCTTGAGACCTGCAAAGTGCTGCCGAACATGCCCAGATCACAGATGGACAGAACCCCTTCCTCTCTGCAGTACATGGAATTGCGACATGCGATAAAGGACCGTACTTGACTTTTGTTTGGATTCCAAGAGGATGGGGATCAATGTGCCCACCTTGAAACCGTCGAAGGGGCGAAAGATGTGGGCGACCTCACGCTTGGTGATGTCCAATGGCAGGCCTGACAGGAACAGCGTCGGGTTAGCTTCTGGGGGCAGGGGCTCCTCTTGAGCCGCCGGCTGGACTACCTCCACTACCCGATGCCTGCAGTGAGACACCCCTTTGCATCTCAGCAAACACCGCAGGGAGTGTATTTGACTGAGGCTGGCCAAGACCCAGAAACACCCGCCAGAGTGCCCACTTCCCTGCAGTGGAAATGAAACTAGACAATAAATATTATTCCAGCTAGGACAACTCAAAAATGGCTAGCAAAGTACTAACGTCACCCCCTGCAGTAAAGACCAAAGATGTGGATTTGGGATATCTTTTGGGAACGGCATGTCATTGAGGGAAAGCCTCACGTTTGTGTCTCTGGGGCCGGCTGGAAGGCAGCCTCTGGCTGGGCAGGGGGGACGCCCCCGAAGCTGTCCTGGAAGAACTGCTGCTCCTGCACAGGCTGCGGCTGCCTCATGGGCTGCCCAGAGGGCTGGTACATCTGGTTCCCAGGCTGCCCAAGCGGCTGCGCAGACTGTGGATACTGCTGTTGCTGCAGCTGCGTCTGCTGCATGAGATGCGGCGCGGGCCCTTCCCTCATGCCGCTAGCTGCAAGTGGTGCGGCCTGCATGCCGCCAAACTGGGGCCCATTGGTCTGTTGGCCCTGCTGCAACAGCACCTTCCCCTTTAATCGCTGCAGAGTTTTGCATCAAAAGCTGCAAACCAGGCTGGAATCTTTGTAGGACAGGATTATCGTGCTGTAACGCACATGCTCATGTGACAGGGAACAAACTGACGCACCATAGGAAACTGGTTGCCTAGTGTGCCATACTGCGGACCGCTGCTCCCGCCACCGCCCACAGGTAAGAGGTTTGCAAAGGTATTGGGCCCCGGTCCTGCAACAGTGCCGCACTCCATTTGATGATCATCAGCTCAGAACATATTGCAGACTTTCAGATACATGACGCAGCATAAGCAGGGCAGCAATCATCAGCGAGGGGCATATGTCGCTGGAAAGTTACCTTGTGAAGCCGGCCTTTGGCTATTCTGGACCTGCCCTTGGTACACAGGGCTGCTGTACCCCTGTGATACACCCATGTTGACCCCCTGCTGCTGGATGATGGCGGCTCGCACCGCATCCAGTTGCTGTTGTTGCTGCGGCTGCTGTTGCTGCGGCTGCTGCCCAACATTTGACCCTGGAGGTGATTGCCACACTCAGGAAGCTCCTCCACAATGCTGTTCATCTGTGGCCCTTTTCAACTCATTGGCACATGTAAAGTACAATTTGCATGCATGACAACAACAGCCAAGAGTTTACATGAGGTCATGCATGCAATTCTACTTTACTGCATGACTTCAGTGCGTGACTCGTGTTTCTAAGTCCGCTTCCTGTTGCTCACTTGCAGGAGCTGGGAGACCATCGACAAGATAGTTCACTCCTGTCATGCTAGACGGTCAAGACTGCACTGATACAGCCACTGCAAGTTCTCTCTTGTGCTGCTAAGGAGAACAGGCAGTTCACTCACCGATTGTGTATGGCTGCGCAGTGGGCAGATCGGCTGGCCGTGATGCACGCGGCGCTGTGGCTGGTTGTTGGACGGTGTCCATGCCATATGCCAGGCTGCTGCTGTTGCCCTGCAGGACCTGCTGTGGCCTCGGCTGCGCCACAGGCTGCTGCTGGACTGCTTGCTGCAACACATGAATTTCATACCGTCAGCAGCTTCCCATGTAATTTAGAATAATGTCCATCCTTCAAACGTGTGAACAGACTTCCTGAGATATCTACAGAGGGGCAAATGACGTGCCAAGCCACAAACAGGAAGTGGGGCTGAGAAGGAAATCAAAAGGAGTGCTTTGAGGATGAAATTGCAAACGGCACTCGAAAGCGCGGGCTGCAGAAAAGTCTTGCACAATCCTGGAACTCAAAATTGAGGAACAGAAAAAATGCAACCAGGCAGGATTAGTTTATCACAGGAGAAAATCATGCATGCAGCAGAACACACATAGGCCAAGGCATGCAACTATTATTACAGAGAGAAAAACAGAGCTCACCGGCGTGCCCACTGTGCCGATGCCGGGAATGGTCGGGGCTTGGTCCAGGTTGGGTGCCCGATTGAAGCCCATAGCTGGTTGCTGTTGAGCCGGAGAGCCAAAGCCACCATTGCTAGGTGCAAACCCCTGTCCAGCAACACAGCTTATGTGCACGTGTGATCAAATGGAGTTGCTGCAATGACATGGGGCAGACAACAAGGTACTCTGTAGGAAAGAGCTACATCATTATGTTGAAGCCATGCTGCACCGTTGCCGTAGACCTCCCAGGACAAGTAATGTAGCAGGAACCTGCTGTCCATATTAGTCATCCATACAGTTCCTGACATGCCCAGGTGAACAACTTCTTTGGTCAGTCAGATTGGCGAAATGTAGTGGCCACCGCATGAAGCACAAGCAGAGCAGTGATCAGCGAAAGAGACTGGACTGCCCCTCGTCTGCATGGGTCTGCAGTCTGCACCAAGAAGGCTAAATGCTTCATGGACAGGCACACTAGGCGCAGAAAGCAACTGCATTGCTGACACAGATATGTGCATTGACCCTCCTCTGGCAGGATCTAATCAGCGTTCAAAGCAGTGCTCCAGTGCTGGAGAGGCGTATTGGAGATTCAGACCGTCCCAGACCTGTGAGCTGAGGTGTGCCGATCCACTATCATGAACCAGTGGCGCTTAATAATAGCAGAACTTCTGAGCAGGATCAGCAGTTCAGAGCCTTCCCCAAAGAGGTACTGCCCAGACTTACTTGGCAGATTCCACACACAAAAGCCTTGGACATGATTCAACGTGCCTCTCATATTGCCATGCGCAAGGTAAATCTGCAGGCTCTTTTGCAAACTTTTCCCATGGGCTCACCAGATTTGAAGGCCTCGACTGCTTCAAGCGCGGGTCTCCATACATATCTGTCCATGGCCAGAAAACGCCCATTGAGTCACACCAGATCATCCAGCAGGGACGAGAGATGGCAACCTCCTTTTCCTCCCCCCCAATCCTACCTCCAGGGATAAGAGCATCGATACAGCAGATCGGGGTTCTTTCCAGTCACACGCAGACTTAGTAAACTTGTCATGCAAGATGAACGCAAAAACAAAGTGCAGGAGTAAGGCAAAAAACTGCAAGCATGCAGCATGCAATTGCAGGTTCGTATAGCATCCAAGAATTGAGTTGCTGTCCTCCATGGATGCATGAGAATGGCTACAACGATACTTTGCCGTAATCAGTGGTGGATGGATCCAATGGTGTGCATGCACACCACAGCAGCTGGCAAGACATCAAACGTCTTGCTGATATGCTCTTGCAACCAGAGAACCATTAGGAGCGCAATGATGACGCCTAGGTTTGAAATTCTATGCTTCAGCAGCCACAGTGCCCTGCCACTAACCACAGCTCCGCGCTCCATCTTGTTTGGAAGATAGCAGGCTTACTTCCCCACTGCTTCTAGTGAAGCTACAGACATGACAACCAGGATGCAGACGCAGTAGGCAGATGCAGATAAATAGAAACAGCATATAAATTAGGACAATGTGCAGCGCGAGGCTTTGCCACTGCTGGTCGATGATGAAGCTGCTGTGCTTGACAGGCCCGTTGTTCTTTTATGTTGCAAGATTGAGAGCAGGCTTGTTAGCTAGATCCACAATCCCCTCATGCAAGAAAGACACATGTGTCTCGCGCTGGCGCGCTTGCAGCACATTCCACAGTGCCACGTAGGAACATGGGAAGGCAGCTGGTTGGGTTTTGATGCTTTTGGTAGTCAAAACCAGAGTACCAATATTGTGATTACCAATATTGTGACTGATGGCATGCAATGCAGCAGCTCATACCTGGTCCTTCGCGGCTGCGCTTCATGGGAAGTCCTCCACTCGGCAGCGGCTGCATGGTCTTCATTATCAGACCGGCAGAACTCCATCCTCTCCACCCATCGTAGATAGAAGTGGCATTGTTGGCAGCCGAAACATCCCTGAAGTCAATATAGCCAACAGGCCTGCACATAAAGACGCAGGTGAGTGCTCCACGGTGAATACAGGACAGCAGAGTACCACCCAGTGCATTTGGAAAAACGTGTGATTCCACCCATATCCTCTTGACCAAATGAACATACTCTGCATTGCCAGTCCTGATGATGCGGCAACCGAGGAAGCCGTCCAGTCTCGAGAAAAGCTTGCCAAACTCATCCTGACTGATCTGGCTTGGAAAGTTGGTCACTTGCACTGCTGTGACGGACATGTGATTATCTCCAAGGTCGGTTTGACTACTGTAGCAAAGTTCCTGTCAGCAAGCAAACCAAGCAGTCAGGCTCTGCAATGGCTGCTAAAAGATGGTGCGCAATTATTGCACAGGAGTTCGTGCTGAGAATGGAATCTCACCAGCAATATGATCCCAAATATTCTGCAAGTAGTCAAGAGACGCTGGCTTTGTCGCTTGGAAGCGCTCTTTATAGCTAAACGCCAGCAGCATCAGCCGTGAAAAGCACAGGATACAGCCTCAACGATCACTTTGATGGCTTCTGCGCATCGATATTCTTGATGTCCACAGACTGACACAGACAGCCTAGTTAAGGTAAAAGCAACCGAGGCAACGGCTCTAACCAAATTCACACTGGTGCCCTTGCAAAGCGGTGGTGTCAAAAGTTTAAACCTGGCAAATCCTCTTTTCGCCAAGGAGATTTTGTCCCACGCCAAGTTCCAGCAGGACGTGACTGACCTCGGTCAATCCCTTCTCACAAGTGTAATGCAGGGCAAGTCGTGTGCAGCTGCACAAGCATGCTTATTAGTACCAAAGTGCATGCCTAACTGAACTTTGTTATCGATAAATAATATTAGATTAAAATAATAATTTCGTAAGCATGCAGGAGCGCGCCGGCGCCAGTACTTGTCGGCCTACATGGCCGCCTGCATTGATCAACAGCTACATGCAGGAGTACGCCACGCACCCACCGTGGCTGTCTGGCAGCAAAAAGTGTAATGCTGACAGATGCAATTAAAAATGAGCTATGGTATGCCTGATATCTCGAGTGCCCAGTGGGACTGCCCACTGGCATCAGCGAATGACAGCAGCACTGGCAAGCCCATAGCAGCACTAAAGCGCCAATTAACCAGATGCTCTTGCTGTCCATCTGACGCTTCTTAATGCATTTGCTACGTTCGGTGAGTCGGGAATAGCAGCCATCACCTTTTCTTGAATAAAATGACAGTTTGACGTTGCAGTAGAGAGCACCACATGCATGTGCTCGGAAGTTCCTACAACTTCTATTCATGATCTGTGCCTGCTGAGGTCTCCTACAGACACGGGTGCGCCCTCCAATAAAGAATATGGCAGGAATGTACCGTCATGCAGTCATGCCGCATCATGGCTTGTGAGACAAGCTCAGCACAGCAGGCAAAAGTGCCAGTGAGAATCACAGCTTTGCAGGCTTGACCATTGCGTCGCGATCCTGCCATTCCTTCCCGGGCCGGGGCAGGTCATAGGTCTCGGTGATGCGCGCATATGTGTTGCCTCCCAGACGGCTGACTGGGGCATACTTGTCAAACTCCACATAGATGTGGCCATGGCCTGTCTTGCCAGTGACAGCCTCCAGCACATGTACAAGCACCACTTCTCCTATGATGATCGTCGCTGTCACCTCCCCCTTGCTGTTCTTCACATCGTAGGTGTGCCGCAGCTTGCACTCAAACTGCACTGCCGCCTCATCTATCCTTGGGGGCTTCACCTGCGATTGCACTTTGACTTTTTTTTGGCTCCTTCATGTGCAAAATTTCGATCTTGCACTCTAGCCCAGGTGCCTTGCACTGAAGCGCCTTGATGGTATTGGCACTCCAAGTCTGCTGCACACATGCATGGGCATGTTGTAACGGATGCGAGTAGTTTGCTGCGCCTGGCTGGATGATAGATAACAAAGCAGCATCTGGCAGACACGAACTGGCCAATGCGTCCCCCACACTGGCTTTTGAGAATAAAAGTGAAGTAAGAAGCAGTCTTTCTGCTGTGCATGTGACCAAACAAGGTGCTCACCCTGACAGAAGGCACCGGTGTGAGGCCAGCGAGCTCTATTTCATTGACGCCCCTGTCATAGTTACCGCAGGTGTGATTTGCGGCTTCCAGGAACCACTCGCTCATCATGTTCAATGTGAACTCCCTACACATCACCACATGCCAAAGTGAGCGCCTGTCTTTGCACACCATACTGCTGCTTCATTCAGCCTGTTGAGCCCTGTTATACTCTATCATCAGTAATTAACACGCCGAAGTGCTAGAGATAAACACACAATTTTGAGCTCTTCACCGAACTCCTTCTCGATGATTGGGCTCTGTCACTACTGCACAGCAGTACAGCAAGCAAAACGAAGAATGGTGGAACACTTGCCCGGTCTCCAGAATATTTTGCTGGGAGTCCTTCATGCGGTTTGGGCGGCCGCTCGTGGCACAGGTACCAATGGTCACAAAGGGTGGATCATGGGACATCACTCCAAAGTATGAGTAGGGTGAGAGGTTGCCAACACCCTGGATAACAACCTTGTCAGAAATAAGGGTTGCGTGACTGCACATCCTTCGGGGGTATACACCAAACATGACACGTTTTTGGACTCGCTTTGTCCCATCCCAAAATGTATTTGAGAGGCTGCCATGTGGGTCCATTACAGGCTCAAAACCTCTGATGTCCACACCTCTTTGCTAAGAGAGGAGATGAAGGCAATCGGTCGCGGCACAACTGAGCTGATCACAAACGGGTACAAGCCTGCTCCCTCCTGCACAGGGTCTAGCTCTAGCCGTTTATAGCTGTCGTAAGGGTGCGGCAGCTTCTGACCTGGCTGCCAGTCTGGATGTGGATTTTTCACTTTCTTGACCTCCACAAGGCCCTTGGGCTTCTTTGGATGCCTTCACTCCATACAGGGATGTCATCGCACCAGTAATCAAAGATTTGTCTACAGATTGTCACCTTTGATCGGCTTGGAACCAAACTTGGTCCTCAGTATCACGTCAAAAAAGACGAGTCTGTCTGGGCTCACTAAGGCACACCAAAGAGTCAACCCGCATGTTATCAAAACGCACTCACTCATTATTCAGCTATATTAAGACGATATTAAGCAGACCTTGAGAGTGGGAACCATCTCGTAATATGGGCACGAGAAGATGCAATGAAAAGTGCCGAGGCGCCTGCTGCTCCAGCTGCTGCCGCTAGCAGTATCTGAAGGTCCATAAAACTGCGATACTGTAGCAAGCTTTTTTTTCGGCTGAATTTCTGTACCTACTCAGACAAGTCCCAATCCAGATCTAAGGAGTAAGAAATATTCGGCGCTCTACAATGCGACTATTTCAACCCAGCTTTGTAGATTTTTGAAAACCAGAGAGGGCAATCTAAATGCTCCAAATAGGGAGCTACCCGCTGAATTTTGATTCAACGTGCTTCTATTGATATCACCAGCATGAGTCATGACGGCATCGGCACCTACCGTCCAAGGTTGCCCAGCTTCTACAATGTCCAGTGATGACAACAAGTGCGCTGCTGCATTTCGGAAAGTGCACTTTCTGAGTTAAGAATGTGTCCAAGTGCATACCGTCGCAGGCAATGAAGCACGGTTCCCCTATCCCTAGCAATCTGCTTGATGCCCAACACCAACAGCAATCTGCCTTCTGCGCGTACGAGTTTGCTGTGAAAAGAGCGCAGGATGTGGAATCCAAGAACATTGATATATGGAGCAAAATTATAGAAGTGTTGGCCAGTCTGAAGGAGGTTTCAGGCGGAGCTGAGGGCTTGTATACCGTGCAACACGCTGGTGGGCACCTGGACCTTCCTGCCAGGCTGGACGCGTTCGATATCTTGGCAAAGGGAGAGGTCAGAGCCCAGGAGTTCAGAGCCATGGTGAAGAAGCACACAGAGTCCATGCCCAAACGTGCTCTCGGTACATTTGTTGAGGCCGGCGACATTCAGGCAGCTTTGATGGGTCTATCACCCATAGTAGATAGGGTGCCTCGTATGGTGGCATACTATTGTTCTTTCTATGAATCAGCAACGGCAGAGGTCCTGGCGATGGAGACAGCTTTCCTTGCAGACACGCCTGTCCTCCAGCACATATACACAGCTTTAATTGCTCAGGTAGGAATGATTCAACAACAGGAATTCAAAGGACTATATTTGATCCATTCTAAACGGCTTTCACATCAAGGGGCCAGTATCATAAATGCCAGATCCGATGGCGTGCTGGCATAAAATGTATCTGCATTCCATTCAGGTTGCCAAGGAGCGGGACGAAAACATGCGCAAGCTGCTCGAGGAGGAGGAGTCACAGCAGCAGCAAACAGCAGCAATAAAATCAAGCAAGCGCAGAAGGAAAGCCAGAGGGGGGAAAGCAATCAGGGCAAAGAATACGGAGGCCTGTGGCAAGGTACAGAGTGACCAATCGGAGACTCACTGTGCAAGCGGTTCGTGCTCTATTTTGTGCAAACGTTGGAAAATCAGTGATTGCTGCTACTGCATCTTCATTTTGCGTTGCATACTTGAAATCCAGGAGAGCCTAGAATTTAAGGGACGTTGTGCTCACTACCTGGTGTATGCCCTACAGATGACAGAAGCATGGTGGATAGTGGGTTGGCACACAAGGATGCCGCCAAACCATCAGACCTTGGAGCTGTGCCAACAGTGGAGCCTATTTACCATGCGAGCGTGCGTTCGGGGATTTCTTTTCTGGTTCTTTCTTGCCATGCTGTCCAGTTTGTGAGTACAGCAGCATTGATGTATATACACTTGCAGTGTACATGATGGCATGGAGAAGATTGCTCTTCAGGTCCCAGGCTTCAGATTTTGTAGGACATGAAGTGTGCACTGTGCCATTCTGCAGGAGGGTGATGGAAATGTAGTCACGCTTGGCACAGACAATGCTATCGTGGCTTTGCTAAAGAAGAAAAGCTTGTCGTGTCCAGATCAAAAGCCAAGCACAGGTGAACATTTTGCCACTGCTAAATCTGATCTCAACCCATCAGAACACTCTGTTGTACTACAGAAACCTGCCAGCTGTTAGCCTGTGCATGTTCGTTAGCTTTCTTTGCATGGTAATATTTGAAGGATTTAAAAAGGAACGTTTGATATCTCCCAGACTGTCTGGGCCAGACATCCAACCATTTCCTATTTCTCTCTACAGCGTTTGACAGGTGTATCCTTATGTATTTGCAGGTGTCCGGCAACCATTCAAGGAAGGAAGCAGAGTTCAACAGATTTACAGCGGCCTGGGTGGCGGTCTGGCAGTGGGGGATTTCTTGAGGCAACTCTGCTGCCCAATCACAGAGGTCTGAATCTCTCCTTGGCATGGCATATGCTCACAGTCCTTACTTGTGCGCACCGTCGCGTGCAGGTCTCTACAGAAAAGACCCCCGGTGCACATGCTGAAGGCCACTGTGTACAACTGAGCAGACTGATGTGACTGCATGCAGGACATCATGCAAGATGCCGTCATTGCATCGGATGGGGTCAGCTATGAGCGCTCAGCCATTGAAGGCCAGCTCCAGCAGTCCAGTGATCCCATGCTGTCCTTGTTGTCTCGGCAACTGTTGCCAAACAGGACACTGAATGACATCATTGAGCATTTCAGGGTTGATTGAATTCTTCGACTGGATTTTGGCAATGACCGCAAGAACTCTGACACAGCCATTGGCCAATGTTGCATTTCCCATTGTAGTAATGAAACATTGAAGAGAGGGGATGTGTGCCCTTCCGGCGGCCCTGTAAAGTCCTACATCTTGCCAGACTTGAAGTGTTATACTCACGCATCATGCTGGTGTGCACAAATGCACTGCAAGCAATTGTTAGGGTTTGTGTATCAGGCCACCCACAGAACAAAGCTCATGCAGGAAGTGCTTGTTACACGCTGAGCCAAATATTTCATGGGCAAAAAATGCCCAGCTGCAGTGATCAGGAGGAGCAGCCATGTTCCATTCCATCCACAGTGGCATGCCAGTCCTCTCCTTGTCATTTCCTCTGCGTCCCTGCACTGAAACAGTTGATGAACCAGGGCGCTCGGCCAACCAATTGGGCGGCTCTGTCACAGCCTAACATCAACCAATGATGTCCTACCCTTCTGCTACCGTCAAAAGACACCTGTTTCCCGTGGAATAGCTTCGCCTAGGCGAATCAGACGGGCCGGCATCCACTGGGCAAAGTAGAGGAGCTCGGACGCATGGCTGCGCGGTCAGGGGCAGAGGTCGATGCTGCTGCCGCACACATCTACCGATGCTGTTTCTGTGCAAAGGTCATGCTACTGGCGAGCATGACGTTTTCTCTGGGTAAGAGTTGCGGCTGGCGAGTGAGACCGGCCACCATCAGCTCGGCAAACTAGGGGCACCAGGACGCTCGTCTGCGCGTCGGGGCGGAAGCCAGATGGTGTGGCAATCGCAGTCCCACTTACAATACCACAAAGTCCGATTAAAATCCGTTCTTCGAAGGCACTTCGAACTGCCTCAATTACCATCATGAGTAATGAGTGCATTGGCACCTTCCGTCCAAGGTTATCCAGCTACTGCGAGAGAAAAGGGGCGAGTGTTGTCAACACGGGGATACAACGGTGCCCTCCGGGTCGAAATTGAGTGTTTCGCACTTATCTCTGTGCACGTTGTCGCAACAGAGTGCAGGTAGATGAAGACCTCCAAAAACGTTTTGTTTGATGCCCATGACCGATGGAGGACTTCCTTGGGCGAGTACAGGTGTGCCGTGAAAAGAACGAAGGCTGTATTTCCAAAGGTCTGCGCTGAGATGACCAAGTTTTTCGACTTGTGGGACAATCTTAAGCAGCTGGCAGGCGGAACAGACAGCCTGTACACTGTGTGTGGTGGACGCACGGAAGTGCTCGATATTGCGGACAAGGAAGGCGACTTATCCCAGGAATTCCTCGACATAATGAAGGAGCACAGGCATCCGGACCTTCTTGAAGAGGCGGTCAAGATTCAAGCAGCTCTAACAACAGACACGGTGCCTCGCATGGTGTCAGAGTACTGTTCCTCATATGATTCAGCACGAGCACAGGTCCTGGCAATAGAGGCAGCTTCCCTTGCACACCTGCGTATCCTCCAGGAGATTAATAAAGCTGCAACTGCTCAGGTAGGGCTGATTTCAACAATATCAATTTGCAATGATGTCATCTTATGCTCGCATCAGGGTAAACGCAGAACATACGACCAGCACCCCACTTCAGTGGCTCAACATTTGTACTTCTTGCATGCATTCCAGGTTGAACAGGTGCGGGATGAAAATATGCGGAAGCTACTTGAGGAGGAGTCACAGGGGCAGCCCACGGCAGCAGCAAAAGCAAGGAAGCGCAGCAAGAAATCCAAGAAGGGAAAAAGCAAGGAGATGGAGGTCTGCTGCAATGTGCAGTCTGACCACAACCATACAACTCCTGCAGGTGAGTCGTGCTGCTTGTCGTGCAATTTTTTCAAGCATCAGCCGCTCCATCTGCTGCTGACTTCTTTGACTTGCTCAGACACAATGATGGCCCAGATTCTAGAGTACAATGTACTAACTGTTTGACGCCTGATGTTTGCACTGCAGAAGATGGAACCATGGTGCTTGATGGATCGGCACACAAGGATGCCGCCAGTTCATCAGACCTGGGAGATGCATCAACATTGCAGCCTGTTGACAATGCCATGGTGCGTTGGGCTTATCACTTGGATTCTTCTGGCCATGCTCTTAGTGCATTCTGCAAGCACATCTGCACCACTGCGTACTTGCTTAATGCAGCATGGTACTATTTAACGGGTGCTCTTATACCCTGTGCTGCAAGATGTTGCTCAAGACAAGGTCGACTTTTTCATGGAATCACTGACTGGTTGGAAAGAGATTTGCGCTCTTGTACTTTGCAGCAGGGTGATGGAAATGCTGGCAGCCTTCTCACAGAGAATGCTGTAGTAGCATTGCTGAAAAAGTGCAGCGCGGGCAAATCCTGTGCAGATAATAAGCCAAGCACAAGTGATAGAGGTGCTTTGCCACTGCTTCACTTCATTTTCACCCACTGTGACGCTCTCTAGCTGTACACAAAATTGCCAGCTTTGATAGCCAGCAGTATGTGTGTTATGGCACTGCACGTTGTGAGCTCTCTTTGCATATTACTACAAGGTCGGCAAGTCAGAAGTGTTTGGCCTTGGAATGCAATTTGACTGCTGGGCACCCAGTTCTTCTTTCACTCTACAGCGTGTGACAGGTGCATCCTAATGTTTTTGCAGGTGTCCGGCAACATTTTCAGGATGGAAGCAGAGCTCAAAAGCTTTACAACGGGCTGGGTGGTGGTCTGGCAATTGAAGATTTCTTGAAGCAACTCTGCTGCCCGATCACAGAGGTACTAAATGAGAAGTTGCCTTAATTTTTGCATGCACTCACAGTGCTGAATTTGAGAATCACCTCACTTGGGCGCACAGTCCCAAAGTGCTCTGAACTGAGGACGTGCACCTGATGGAAACAGACGGGCCCTAGGACCCCTGTTGCAGTTGACCAGACTGATGTGGCTGCATGCAGGACATCATGCAAGATGCTGTCATTGCATCGGATGGGGTCAGCTATGAGCGCTCAGCCATTGAAGCGTGGTATCAGCAGTCCACTGATCCAATGCTGTCCTTGTTGTCTCGGCAAGTATTGCCAAACAGGTCGCTGCAAGACATCATTGATCATTTCAGGGCGGAGTAAGTTTTCCAACTGGATTGCAACAATTCAAGAGCGCAGGGTGTTGACGAAATACTGGTCAAAGTCGCTTCCCCATTTGTACAAGTGATACGTTGAGAGAGAAAAGGCCTCAAGCGGCCCTGTACAACGCATCTTGCTGGAATTACAGGGGCAGACTCATGCACCTTGCTGGTGTGCACAAAACTCCTGATAGAACAACATCCCAATGTTCCTTTTCAAAGCTTGATTGTCACATCATGAATTGACATAAGACAGCTTCTGAGCAGCTACCATCCACAACTGCTGCCCCGGCTGTCGGTATCACTATGTGGGCTGTGACTTGCACTGTCACTTGTCAATGAGGCACCTGTGTCCCTGATGGTGTACAGCAACGATACCACTGTTCGGGAGCGCCTCCTTACAGAACACAGGTCACACAGGATTTCTTATTTTGCAGTGAGCCGACCATGGTATTCACTTGGGCAAGGAATGCTCATGCTACCGCCCCCGGCTGCAGCTGGAACCAGCCATGTTCCAGTTTGTACATGCTGGGAGTGTGTGCCAAGTATCAGATTGCAGTGACACCCTTGTCGCTGATTGGTGCATCCCACACTGGTGGCTTTGATGGGTCAGGGAGCTTGCCGGCCGGTTGGGCGGCTGCCACAGTACAGTACCAATGATGTCCTCTGCGGAGGATGGCTGCTCTCAAAGGAAGAATTGCTTCTGGGCAAGAGCTGCGGTTGGGCCAGTCAGACGGGGCCGGCATCAACTCGGCAAAGTAGAGGGGCCGGGACGCTCGGCTGCGCGGTCGGGGGCGGAAGCCGGGCGCTGCCGCAGCGCGGCGTCCAGCAGCCGGCGCAGCTGCCCGGTGGTGACGTCCTCGCTCTTCTGCACGCCGGCCTTGCTGGCGTCCTCGCTCAGCAGTGACTGCTTTGCCTCTGCTTCCCTGACCACCTCCTCCTGAACAATGTACTCCACTTACTTGCGTCTGCCGATAACATAGCGGCTGCCATAGTATCCAATGCAGCAAATGAAGGAAAGTGACGGTAGACATCACACAACACTGGTGCCGCTACCAGACAAAGCTGAGGGATGCACAAAGCTGATGCTGCTCTCGAGGCACCCCCTGTCAAGCAGTTTCTTCAGGGAGCCTTCCCAAGAACATGGTTGCTGATAATTTGGGTGATGTGAACTGGCCCATGCAGGAGAAAACAATTCAGCTTCCCCTTCATTGTGAACTGTGAAAAATTGTGCCAATGATCTCAAGGCCAGTTGGAAGGAGGGCCTTGATGAGCACAAGGAGGAGAAAAAGGGCGCACCTCGACAGTGTGCTCGGTGATGAAGCGGGTGATACGGACGGGGCGTGTCTGGCCAAAGCGATGCACGCGCGCCAGCGCCTGCTGCTCCACCGCCACGCTCATGCTCGGCTCCAGCAGGAACACATGGCTTGCTGCACAGGCACAGCCACAAAAAGCTACATCAACAGAACATTCCAGCAGTGTGGGCATCAAATGCACGTCACTTCCCGCTTGCCATGAATGTCTTGAAGAAAGCACAGATCGAGATGTTTGAGTGTAATTCCAGTTCATGCTTTCTTTCTTGGAGCTTAAAATCATGCTCAAAACACCTCGTTCTGTGCCTCCTTCAAGGCACCAGCGGAGAGCTGAGAAAAGTTTGTGCCCTGAGCCTCTGCATTTCCCAGTGCCCTGGCGGCACGGTTGCCATGCATGTGGTTGGTGAAGCAGCCAGGAGCAGTGCCAAACTTGCAATTTCTTCTGGAAAAAAAATCATGTATGATCTACAACATCATCAATCTATGACTTCAAGAGTGGGAGGTGCAAGGCACCTTGGGTGAGAGTGAGGCCGGCCGCGCCCTGACCGCGCGTCAGCAGGAACACTCGCACATCAGGGCTGCTCTGAAACTGCCTGATCACCTCTCTCGGGCCCTGCACACACCACTCCTTCAATCAGAGCCACACCAACATAAGCACTCGAGTCCTGTAGGATCCGAGGTGCAGCACCAAGAAGAAGGCATCCCCAACAAACACTGGCCGACTTTAGAAGAGAGTAAAGGAAACAATTCTCACCTCCACTCTGACAAGGATCAGCATAGAAAGCGCACAAACTGCACAGACCTCAGCCATGTCCCTTGCCATGGGCAGACAAGAGGAGGCAAGGCGCCATCAATACTCCTACTAGTCCACCAGGGACTGTGCGACACTCACCTGACCGCGGTGCTTGACGCCTGTGAGGGAGACATGCTTGATGGGCGGCTTCTGGATGGCCAGCGCTTTGCTCACCATCAGCAGAGCAGCGGGCCACTGCGAGAACACCTGCAAGCCAGGATCAACCAATAGGAAATGTGCATACTCCAGCTGCTTGGCCAGCCGTCAACCTTTCAGCAAAGCTTGAGCAATAAAACTTTCTTGCGCACAGCATTTTCACTGCTGCAGCAACAATGTGACAGCAGTGTCCTTTTGTGCTCATGTTGAAACAGTTGTCCGGTCAAATTCAGGCAGGTGGGCAATAAGCATGGAGATGGGCATTGAGGTCATATGCTTAGTGACAGTGGTCGACAATGGGGAAGGGCATCACCAAGCTCTTAATTTCGGGCTGATTCTCTTGCAGCCAGACCAGGCGCCGCAACAGAGCGTGTATCTTTGAGCAAGAATCGCCGAAAACTTTCACCTGCACAGGTCGGTGACTCTCATCAAGGAACTCCAGACTTGGATCAGATAATCACCAAAAAAGCACACAGGCTATCTTGTTGGAACATCACATCAGACACAGAGGGTACTTGCACCACCAAGAGCATCGTGACATCAGCCCCAGATGCTCTTGTCAGATCAGTTTTGCAATCTAAAGTCCAATCTAAAAAGCCGCCCACCTTTCGATATTTGGGATCGTCTCGGAAGTCATGTTTTTGCGGCGCAACCGGCAGCCGGAAGACCTCAGAGAAGGCAAACTGCTGGCGGCAGACATAGCAATTTGCCTTCCGCGGCCGCTTGGAACCCTTGTGATACGCCTTTGGGTAACAGTCCTCACACAAAAAGTGCCCGCATGGCAGCAGCTGCACACACATGCCGGCACATGTCAGAACTTTGTAGCTTTCACTGTCAACTCTTTAACATGAAAGGCTTCATTGGACACCCGGCTCCACCTAAATGGTTCTTCCTTGGAAAATCATGCGTGTTCTTGTTGTGAAGAACTCACCATGGCGAAATCGACAGCATTGAGGCAGACCATGCAGACATTCTTGTCACCCTGCTCCCTGCTTTCATCCTCAGCGCTGCCATCAATATCAACAATCTCTGCCGGGTCCGTTGCTGATGTCCCTCCTTCTCTGCCATGCTGCCATGATCCATCACGTCTCCCTTGTTCCAAGCTAGTTCCAGCAGACGCCGCTGCCCTTTCTTCGCTTGCTGATGCATGTTCGTGTTGCAAGCCGCCTCCAGTAGAAGCAGCTGCAGAGCCGCCTGTGCGAATAGCTAGTCTGCTCAGGCCACTCCTATCTGAGAGGCGTTCCCTCTCCCGCTGTGCCAGCCACCGGTTGTGCGCCTCAGCGCGCAGATGCGCCATCTCTTCCCTTGTCAGCCGCCCAGGCGATACAACATCCTGTGCACCCTCATCACCTTCGACTGCCACTTGTTTCCCTTTCTCCTCTGCGCTCCCAGCTCCCCGCCATGGAGCCTCCAAACCATCTGAGCCAGGTGCTGCATCTGGCATGATCTCATCAGCCGGCAGCTGCTCGGCAGCTGCAGAGGGCCGGGCGGCAGTATGTGGTGCTTCTGAGACGCCGTTGATTGCGGCTTGTTCTGCGGAAGCTGTTTGTGCAAGGCTGCGAGATGAGTCCTGCCCAGGTGCGGCCCCCCGGTCAGCTGAGCCCACCGTTGCTCCGGTCAAGTCCACAGCTTGGGGAGCCGCGGCTGACTGACCAGGGCGGCCGGCCGGCCAGCGCTCGGCCAGCGGCGACTGCCAGGAGCCAAGCGCGGCCGAGAGGCCGGTGGCCGCGCGCACGCCGGCGCGCCATGACCTGGCCGACGCCGGCGGCTGTGGTAGGACTTTTTCCGCCATCATCGGTCCATCACCATCGGCCCTGCTTTGCACAAATGCACGCAGTGTCACTTCATGCGAGACACATGGCACTGCCCATAAGAGCAAGGATTCTGCCGTCATCGGCCCATCACCATCGCCCCTGCTTTGCACAACTGCACGCAGTGTCATTTAACGCAGGACACATGGCATTCCTTCACAAGGGCGCGGATTTTTCCGAGGCCACAACTTTGCTACACCCAACCCTTTGCAGTTTGCTGCAGGAGACTTCTGCAAGAAACCTGAGTCTGTCTAGCACAGCATAGAAGACGGCAGAAAGAAAAACAATGATTGGGGAATTAGACACATGCATTCCAGCACTTCTGGGCAGTCAAGTCACGCATGATCCATGCCATTATGGAGGGAGAAACTTGGGAGGCAAGTGCCCACTTGTTATTGGGCTGCTCCGGCACGGATGCTCGCAGGAAGCGTTGCTGGCTCAGCTGGGAGCGGCACCGCCTCTCCAGGGCGGCGATCTCCTTGCGAATGGCGGCCGCCGACTTATGTGCGCTGTTCTGCGACACCGCTGTCGCTGCTGCGCGCGCCTCTTCTTCGGCCACGCCCTGTGCAGCCAGGTTCACAAATCTTGCTCCTCTATTGTCATGTCCCTGGTCCTGCTTATGGGCCAACATTATCTGGTGACGTTCCCAGCCACGAATGTATCATGTTCTGCTCAAGTATAGCACACAATCAACGAGCTAGGCACTTGAGGATGCAGCTATAACTCAACCACCCTCATGCATCGTGTCAATACCCTTAAAATCCATAGCATGGAAACTGCGCAAGGCGCAGCTCTACATCATCTACAAGTCGGCTCACCATTCTGGTCCTAAGACATCTATCTGGTGGTAGAAATTATGGATAGAGAGCCAGGTAAGACGTGGCAGTCTGCATGCGAGTTCTACAGTCAAGGAAGCTCTGGAGTGTTGTTTTGAAATTGACGTGGCGAGGCGCACCAGGTTGTGACGCGCAACGTCCAGCTGCGCTTCTGCATTGGAGCACTCCCTCAGGCCGCGCACAAAGTCGATCTGGGCACAGATGGCATCCAGAGCTGCTACTGCAGCCTCCAGCTCCACATCGTTGTTTACACTCCCCACTGAATGCAAAAACAAAAGGCTTGAACCCTTGCACTTTATGGAGACATGTGGAGAGACCGGGTAAGGACAGTGGGAGTATGAAGATCCAACGGAGCACGACTTCCACTCATAAAGGCATGCTTACTCTTTGCAATGCGCACAAAAGAGCCTATAATGAGGCCATGAGACACAGACGCTTGAGCAAATTACTCTGTGTCCTAATGTTGTCAAGCAGTGTAAGATAGTTTAGGAGGTCAAACATGCCGACAGCCCGTGAGACACAGTCTAAAAGCACGCATGTGATTGTTTCTGAACCTGGGGTGTGGAAATAATCACATGCGGTGTCGATGCATGGCGTTTTCAGGGTGTCTGATTGTGTGGCGTACCTGTGGCTGAGTGCTGGGAGCGCCTCTGCAGCAGCTTGTCATGCTCCCTTCTCAATGCATTGACCACCTTCCTCACAGCGGAGACAGCCTGGGTACAGCAGTGCACTATCTTCATTGGCTCCACGCACTTCTGGCACTCCTATTGTTCCGTTTGCCACTTCAGGACTGGCGTTTACAAGGGAGATCGACCAAGAACAACATGTTGTACGCACATGTACAAATACCATCATGTGGAATATGGTGCACAATGGCACAGCTTCCAGCGTGCACCTCGGGTGCCCGGGAGCTTCTTAGCACACCTTGGGATATTCAAAGGGATCAGAGGAGTGCAGTCGCCGAAAGGCGTGCGCCGCAACGAGCGCCTGATGCAGAGTGGACCCCTCCCGCGCCAGCCGCAGGATGCGCTGCTCTGCCACATCCTCCATCACTTCCACCGGAGCCGCCTGACTGGCAATTGCACCTGTCCCTGCAAAGTGCATACTTTTGGTGTTTTCTCCTTTTTTGGAAAAGAGAAAATTTGTTTTCGACCCTTTTGAGACCGAGGGGGTAAATAACCTATCAAAACCCTGATTCTCGGACAATTTGCTAGCAGATTTTTCGCCCAGGGGTCAATACCCTAAGAGCATATCTTAGGGGAAAGTATGTAACCGTAAGGCCTATAATATTATTCACCCATATTATTTACCCTATGATTATAGTTCTCAACCACCAAAACCCTGAGAGAAAGAAGAAAAACACCCACTGGTGGGCACATGCATGTGTGCCTACATAATCAATCCTACTCAGTGTTTCTTCTGCTGCCCATAAAGGACACATATGCCTTCCAGTGCACTGAAGTAGCTACCTCCACCCAAACTTGGGCAGATCAAGTGCTCAGAGAATGAAGCTTCCCACATGTTACTGTCATATCGACTGTGCACTCACCAAAAGGGATTACTGTGCCATTTTTGCTCAAGTTCCATCTCCATATTGATTGGCATTTTTCACAGCTTGATACGTTGGAAAAAGTTGGCAGCTTCACATACCCCGGGTGGGCAGTGGTTGATTGCCCTGCAGGGCAGCTAGGGCAGCCTGCGCGTTGGACATGGCAGCCGCCACAATAGGCACCAGGCAGACACCCTCCATTGCTGCGCGCATCTCAATCAGGCGCTCCTCCACCGGCCTCAGCAATTCCGCCACCGCCACCGACTGAACCTGCAAACAAGGAGTACCATTGGGTCCCTCGCACAATGAACATACAATGGCTTGTAGAACATGATGCCCGTTTCAAAGAGCAAACCATGCACATCAACTGCTACAGGGTGAAGCTGCCTCAGTTCCGAATTGACTGCTTGTGACTTCTGCCGCGTTCTGTTTCATTTGCATATCAACATGGGCAGCACAACCCATAAAACCCCACAGGGGATCATACATGATAACTGCACGTTAGTACAAGAATCCTGGCATGAGAGAACGCTTTTAAACCCTGCAATTTCTCAGAAGTGAATCCTAGGCATGTGCGCAGAGCAACACGCATGCAGTCAATCTAGGAATGTGGGTGGGAGGTACGCCCTCGTACCTGAGCAGCTTCTGCGCTGTTCTCCGCTGCAGCATGCTTGGCGTCAGCGCAGCGCGCTTGCAGATCGGCGCACCATCTGGCGCCGTCCGTCTGATGGCGTTCCTGCCAGCCGGCCGCATGCGCGCTGTCCCACAGGGCCGCCACCTTCCTCCCGGTTTCCTCCAGCTTCCCCGTCACTTCCGCTAGGCGCACCTCCTTCTGGGCGCAGGCATCCCTCTCCACCTGCGCTTGGGTTGGTTTGGGGTTTAGGGTTGGTAAGGGGTTTAGGGTTTAGGATTGGTCATGGTGCAGTGTTTGGACAGTTGGTGACACTGGCCAGCTCTGCCTGGTGACACTGCTGCTGAGGTAGTCAGTGCTAGTGACAGCCAACATCATGGCTCAATTAGGTACGCCCTTGCCGCCATCAGCACACAACAGCACCTTACAAGCATGCATCAATGATGACTGCATTCCGGTCATCCCTGCACTCCTGCTGTGACCTCCAGTACCGTCACTTCAGAGACTTTTCAAGCACACTTCAGAGAGTTTCCAGGCAGCCAATGCAAGAGCACAGGGCGGTGCCAAGTTATCAATAGCACAAGATAGGGTTGTTCTATGCAGTGAAAAAGGATGAGCAAATTCACCTCGTTGACTTCGGCCAGTTTTCGGCGCGCCTCCTCGCGCATGCTAACCAGGTCTTCGTCCTCTGTCCTGTCGACACTGGTGGACTCCAGCAGCTTTGCCAGCTGCTCCAGGACGCTCACCTGCAGCATGTACCGTAATCAACGTGCAACACAGTCACAAGTCACTCAGCAAAAGTCCAGCCAGAACGCTTTGATAAGCACAACTAATACTCCCTCAGACATGACTATGGCGGCAATCAATATTCCTGTGAAGCTGTGTGACAACTACTGGCAGACGGAGCACGGAACTGCTTAGCCATCCACAAATCATGATGGTCTTATGGACTATGACCGTGCCGAGCACCCCCACGTTGACAGCGCCAATGAACAAGGCTATCATGCATTTCATTACACCCTTCAACTGTCCTGCATCAGGATGTAGCTTCAATATTTCCAGCATGACGGATTGTGAGGGCGAGAATTGAGAAAGTAAAGCTGAAAGCAGCAAGACAAAATCCATGATAGCCCCGTATGTTGCAGCTTTCGCTGTGAGGGAGCTCGGCACGGTCTACATGGCCAAGGGCGTGCTCAACTACTAGGAGGCAACCTGCTAACAACTGTCTCGCCATGAAATTGTTTTACACAACAAGGCTGCATCTGGATGGGGCGCATGCCAACATGTTCAAGTGATAGAGCATTACAGGAAAGGCACCTGAATGGGGCGCCATGCGCGGATGGCAGCGTTAGCTGAGATAATGTCTGGGTTGGGCTCGCCCCAGGTGGCGCCGATTCCCTCCTCGCTGATCAGCCGGCTCCGCCGCAACAGCGCCAACGCCTCGGCCTGGCGCTCCTCCGGAGTGGCCCCAGCCGCAGCCGCCGCCTCGGAGTCCTCGGTCTTTCGTCGCTTGCGGTCTGGGCCCGACGGCGTTCCCTCCTCGTCTGTACCAGACCACACGCTTCTCACCCATGTTTATAGTGCATGGCTTCAACAATGCAGTAGTTTAAAGGTGGCTGAGCAGTGGGATGGGTTGGTTTCCTGCCAGCACCCTATGCCTCTCGAACAGCACGCTGGCATCTGTGCCGCAGACCGGCGCCCGTGAGTTCACGTCACATCAGAAACAATCGCAAACAGATCGCTGATCTGCAAATGCGGGGGCCACTTGTGTACAGTACCGCCATCCCCGGTTGCACAGCGGCCATATTGTTGTTCAAGAACACACAAGTATGCTGGCAGAAAATTGCTCACCACTCTGTTCACCCACTTCTAAAACTTGTGCACCGTCACCACACTTCCTCACCCAGGACATCAAGTAATTTTATTTATCGCGTAGCTTCCAGAGGAGTTTAGAGGTGGAATCGATTTTCTTGTGCCAAGGTGAGTGCAAGCACCTGCAGCTGCCTTCTGCTTGCCCTTGCCCTTGGCTTTGGGAGGGGCAGGGCTTTCAGTGGTGCCCAGCAGTATGGCAGCCAGCGTATTGAGCAGCACGCACAGGTCACGCTCCGATGCCTGCAACGGTGATGACAAAAGTAAATCACTTGAAATTACACCCCTCTCACAAGCAACATGCTTGCACAATAACTCCCCTTTGACAGCAATATGGACATGCACAAGGGGCAGGGTGATCTGAGTCTCCCGTCCAAAACCCCACCCACTTGCAATTGCAAATTAAAGTCGCTCCAGTAACATTTCCGGACAGACACACACTTCACCTGCAGCTGGTTCTGCACGTGGTCTGCGCGCCGCCCGTTCTGTTCGGCAATGGACAGAATTGTGCCGTGGGCGATCTGGCCCTCGTGTGCCTGCCGCCGCCACGCGCTGGTGAGCATGGGATGGTCGCAGCACTTGCGCAGGTCCAGCACCGCGCTCCCGGCAGCTTCCTCCGCGGCCCGCGCCGCCCTCTCCGCCTTTGCCGCCTCCATGCGGCTCTGTGCACCTGTAGTCACAGGAGTGTCACAGAACATCTCCAACAGGCCATGGAACAGAGCAAATGAGTGTCATCCACAGCGCTCACAGACAGGGAGCTGCTTCCTTTCAGGGTGTCGCACAACGCCTTACAACACAGACATAATGGCACGGCTGCAGTCTCCAGCACGCATAGCGTCTGACCGTTGATGCTGGCACATGGTAAAGATTGACCAGTCCTGCTCACGAGCACAAGGTGCTTGCGACCCTCTAGTGACTACTCTAGTGAATGCTGCATGATCTAATCTATTTCCATCCACTGGGCTTGAAAAAGCACTTGTGCTGGTGAAAGCAAAGAACAGAAGTCGCTCACGAGGTGAGGAGGGTCCGGCCTCGCCAGCACTATCGGGCGCCAGCAATGCGTTTGCAGGGGCATGCGCGGCCAGCGCCTCCTGTGCGGGCACTGCCGCCTCCTGCAGCGACTCGTAGAAGGAGCGCTCGCTGGGGCCCACATACACCACTACCCGCTGCAGCCGCACAGCCCTCAAACGTCAACACTTCTGCGACACATTTATATGCATCTGGAAGCAGGACAACCAGCAAGGGCACTCTCTTCTTCACATGCGCAAGTGCGCAGAAAATCATGAAATGTAGGCAACTATTGCCTTGGACAACTGAGTCATCAGTTGCTACACGCCAGGGTGCATTTTTAGGCCCCTGTACAGGCTGCATGCAGGGGTGTTGGAGACCTGCATGCTGCACACAGGCACCCAGAACATCCATATAGGCACCCAGAACATCCATCCAACAAGATGCTGGGGGGTGGAGGTTGATGTGGGAAGGTAAGTAGGGGGTTTAAGCTCAGACCTCAAGGGTGCGGCCGGGCAGAACGAGCTCATCACCGACGGATGCCTTGTCATTGCGCCACATGATGGGCTTCAGCACCGCCTCCAGCCTCTCCAGTGCATATGGCTCATCTACAAGGTGCATGGACAGGTAAAAACGTGGGCTTTCCAATGGCGGACAGCACACCACTAGTGAACTTTCAGTGTGCATGCGGAAAGGAAAGTGAGGGAAAGGCAAGAATGGAGTTGCTGGGACAACGAACTCCCACAGCCAAAAAGAAGGACACAGAGATGGCCTCTTCTTCGTGGTCTTGAGCTCTGCATTGTTGCATGATGTAGTTGAGTGGAACTGGAAGCTGAGCGCCTGATCAGGCTTAGGTTCTGGGAAGAAAATTACATTGGGAAGGGAACGCACCGCGCAGGCAGGGCTGCTCGACGCAGACGCGCCAGAGGCGACGGTCTTGGAAGGGGTCGTGCTGCAGCACTCGTAACAGTCCATGCAGGTCGCGCAGGCCACCGTTGCCAATAGGCGTCCCTGTCACCACCCACCGCGACCGCGCGCGCAGCAGCGCCGCCATGTCGCCCACCTGAGTCACCACCCAACACAGGCGCTCAGCCAAAATGGGCTTGCAAAAGCATCAGGTCGATCTATTAACTGGCCCGCACCCACCGTGACCGCACATACCGCGAGAAGGCAACCTTCAGTGGAAGCAACCGCATGGCCAGAGTCAGTAATACACACAGCAGTGCCGCCTAGTCACACTCTAGCAAGAGGCATGTCAGCCCGCCAAAAGTCACTCCCTGAGTGCGACATGATGCACCTGAAAACACTCATTGCCATGCAGTCCAACACTGCTGCTCTATACTTTGGGGCATCTGGGAATGTGAACGTGTGCTATTTTAGAAGCAAATGTTGAAGAAATGAATATTGCACACCTGGGAGAAGCCGTCACCAACATTCTGGGCCTCATCCAGCATGACGCGCCACCAGTGCACGGCTGTGAGCGGGCTATTGACCACGTTGTAGCGCTTGGGCCGGCGCAGGGAACGCCCCTCGCCCACCGCGTTCCGTGCATGGTGTACCTGTTATCAACGCCAATGATGGAGTCAGTGTGCAGGCAGTGGGACAGGTTGTGAGTACTTGTGGATGGCGGTGATCTTGCAGCAGATATTGTGCTAGGGAGTGGATACCCCAAAAAGATAAATGCCAATGCTGCGTAGCTGGCCAGTGTCCTGCACCCTCGGTCGACTACAAGACTGCAATGCAACTAATAACCCAGGCTTCCTGACGTGTGGTCTGTAACAGGAATCCAAGGGCATTGGTTCGTGTTGATTGACAGGTGTGCGATTGTAGCATTAGGGTAGCGTGATGAGGGCAGGACACCTCAGCAACATAGCATGAAGGCAACAGATAAAGAGCGTGTGCTCGCCTCTTGGCTGAGGACAGGGTAGGCCACAAGCACCACATCAGCGTCCAGCAGGCGCTCCATCTGCTCCCGAAAGGCCACCTCCTCTGTCGTTTCCACTCCTGCCTGCTTGGCTGCCTCGAACGCCTGCCGCTGTGTTTCCCACACCTCCTGCTGGAAGCAGGTCTGGCCACTCTCAATCTCGCGGCAACAGCGGTGTGAAGTGATTTACTGTGCATGCGCACCAAGCTACTAACTTGCTGCCCATGACATGGTACTGCATTTATGACTGCATGCAAATCGCATAGGCTGACTACAGTAGAGGGCAAAACACCATAGCTTGGGGCAAAGTCTCGTTCAGCATGAGGGAAAGCTATGTCGCCAACCTGGGCGAACTCAATCTTCTGGCGCTTGGTCATCTTGCTGCGCTTGCGCTTCTTTGACTCGGGAGACAGGGTGCTGTCGTCCGCGGCGGCCTTGCTGCTCGCCTTCAGCCCATCATAGATCACCACTTTGAGCGAAGGTGCATGCTGCTTTATCTGCGCACATGACCGCCCTTCTTGTCAGGTGCAGGTAATCCATCCCATCAGTAAATTGTGCCATGTGTGGCAAGTATGCATCAACACCCCAGCACTGATCAAGTCTTGCCCAATCCCCACAATCTAAAATCTTGCGAATATGCAGAGACTGGTGGGAAATGTCTCCCGCTCCTGGTCAGGCAAAGGCCAGAAAAGGCACGTCACCCCTGTGATGGCGGAACTGCCAATTTCCTCCACTGCGTAACTGTCTCGGGTGGCAAATCCCCAAGGCCGCTCATTAGTATGGAGTTATTGGTCCTGCTGCCTGTATCTCAACTACTGAGATAGCCTTTCACTGGCAGGTAACAACGTGATAATCGCGGTATACAACAGCACAGACCAAGGTATGCTTTGTCAATCTACTTGCGTCTGGTTCACAGCCTGGCATACCAAGAGAGCAAGATTGTACGGTACAATTTGTACCTCATTGTCCCACTGGCCAAGGAGCGCTGGAGTAGCCGCAATGAGTGTGGCTCCCTTCCTGGCCGCCCTCAAGCCGCTCGGAAGCAATTGGGATGGTGTGCCGGCCGCATCAGCGCCCGGCTGCGCCGCGGCCCCGGGCTCTGCGGCCGCTACGGGCGACTCGTCTCCCGTTACAGGGGTATGCTGCCCCGTTACGGGGGTCGGGGGTGACTGCGCCGATGGTACGGGCACGCGCCAGCTGACGGGGGGCGGCCTCTTTAAAATGAGTGCCAGGGCGACAACTGTCTTGCCGAGACCCATCTCGTCGGCCAGCGCGCCGCCGTTCAGCGGCCGCGGCGCGGCCGGTGGCATCCTCTGAAGCTGGCCTGTGTGCACACAGCATATTCACCCTCAGGCATGCAGTACAAGCCAGTCGTGTCCAGCTATTCACTGGAACCCCACAACGATTCTGCAACAAATATAGCAAGTGGAGGTGGGTCTTATTGTTGAACACACAACTCTAGAGCTGCCCTGTGTAGACATAGCCAGACAGGTCCCCATAAAACCAGACTTGAGGCAGACATCTCTGACTCCCACTCACATCCAGTCCTGCCTGCACAATTTAGCGTCCACCAGTACCTTAAGACAGAGCCACGCAGCAACTTGTGATTCTGGCTGGCTTTTTCTACAGCAACTAAAGACTGGAGCAGACGGCACCTGCATCCCAGTTGTGATAGAAGGCAAGCCCTGCCGGATCAGTCAGCCGCTGCCAGGTGGGGTTGTGGGTGCCATTCCACACCAGCCGCTGCGCCGGCAAGGAAGTCTGCAAGCCGCTGGCAGTCGCACTGGTGGAAGGGCCGGCCTCCTCTAGACTCTCCCTCTGTGACATCCAAGCGAGCGCCCTCCGTTGGTAGCCACGCATGGTGCATGTCAAGCCTGCACCCATCGTTTATCAAGCTCAGAGGTGATACATGCGGCCTCTGTGACCTGTCTCCCGAAGGGTCACTAGGTGCTGCCCATTGGACCAAGGCTTCCAACCACCTAGGAGTCACTATCATGACACTTGTTCAACCACCATCATTGCGTATCTGAGGAATAACAGTACTGCAGACAATCCTGCCCTCCAGGGAAGACTATGTGTTCTGCAAAACTCCTGTGCCCATCTACAAACGGACCCAATATTAATTGGATTACCAGAGGGCTCCGTGGCTTCTGCAGTCCAGTCCGTAGGCCGGAGCATCTCATAGATCTGGTCTCGCAGACCCAGCTCCTGTGCTGCAGGCGCCTCGGTCAGATCCTCTGCCTCCCCAGAGTCAGCATCAGCGTCCTCATCACCTGTCAATAAGGAGTTATACAGTCACTGCTGAGATGATCCTTCACCTAGGGGCCTGATATGCTTTTGCTGAGTCCTATAGCACCTCTATCTATGTATAGATGATTGTGCCAAAACAGTCTGATGCAGTGTCCTGAAGATGTTTTGACAACCCAGAATCTGGAGTTGAGCATCGACAGCACTATACTATCGCTGAAGGTCAACGTACCATGCACGTTTGTGTCTGCTGACAAGTCTGAGGGCTCCTGCGCCAGGCTGGCAATGTGGTGGACGATGACATGGATTGCATCTGCCACCTGGAGCCGGCCTTGGGGGTGCTGCTCAATATTTTGTGCAGGGCAAACAAGGCTGCCTGAACAGGCCACCTCCAACTCACATTCCTGCCCGATATCCCTCCTTTCAGTCGCTGTTGTTATTTTATTCACCTGCATCCAGACCACAAATCGTCAAATGGGTTCTGGGAAGTCCACATCATGATAACTGAGGCGAGAAAGAACTCATTCTTATGAACCAAGAAAAGGAGGCAGCACACCTTCACCTCCAGCATGCCTGCTTGCATGAGGGCTGCAACTGCATCCCACAACCCGTGCTTTTTCTTTTCTGGACGCACACTAGCAACTCCTACTCTTGTCCAGCTTCCCCGTTCCACGATGTGCTGCACATTGCCAACCAACCCGCAAGCTTATATAAGGCTTAAGTAATCGGCAAAGTGTTCATCCATGCTCTTATCAATAGGTTATAGAAGCGCCAGCTCGTTCTATCCAGCCGCCCACAGAAAAGTTGCTGAAGTAAAGTCGCCCTTCCCACCAAGAGAAGTACGTGAAGAGCGTCAGAAGTGATAAAGGCTGTTGAGATTATCCGTACGATACAATGGAAGCGTTTTGAGCACCTTCAAGAGCTCTAGTTGCCGCCCGCTTTGTGCAGAGAGTTGGTAGGAGCCAGCATCATATGTATCCAGCGGAGTGCAGGAGCTACCGCTACGTCCACACCGTCACACGTCGGAACAACAGGCTTCGATTCAGTAACCTAACTTAATCTGGCACAACTCAAGACAAATAAAACAATGGCTGCGGCGTGGGTGCAAGTGCGCGATATTGCAAAAAGAGCCGGCCCCTACTTGGCTTGCAGCACGAGCGCAGGTAAAGGAAACTGCAGATCCTCAATTCCACACTGTCCAGCACTGTCCATCTGAAAAATCTCGCCAGCACAATTGCACAGATCGCTTGCTTATATCGTAAAAAATAGGTGTTTAATGGCCATCGCGCAAAATAAACAATTAATAGAAAGCCAAGAAACCATCCCACTTAAGGCAACAAACTCCTCGTTTCAATTCCAAACAAAAAACATCGTCGAATGAACGACAGCGATGGACACATCTCGAGTTCTGAACGGCAAGAATCGCGGTGAGTCACCGATGACGGAACACCAGCTGGACATGGTCCACGTGGAACCTCACGTCACGTTGACCTTAGGCCCCGAGGTCTTTATCATAAAGACTTTATGCCGAGTCGGCGATCTGTAGACAGATGTCTGTCTTACTGTTGTTGCTTGTTTGGAGAGATAATGGGACACATGGTAGCCTGTAGTTGTAGCGTTTGATAGGTTACTCATACAAGAGTTTTCATTTCTTGTAATTACGTAATTACAAAGAGCAAAAGCCAGAGGAAAACTGTGTAAGTCAGGTGATCCAAACTTGTGGCAACATCTGTAACACTGCTGGCAGCACGAGATAGTACAGCTGCGCTGTCAGTGCCTGTGACCCAACACCGAATCTTTTTCTGCCCGTCTTACATTAAGAGGTGTATGCCAATGGAAGACAAGGAGATGATTGCACACCCACCGGGCACAAGGGAATGCCCAGAACCATGTGCTAGCTTTGTCAAAATTCTCGGCTTCAAACGCCACCTTCAGACACCCAGGGCAGCAAGCAATCTTGATCAGTCACCGCTGTCAACTGGAAAAGACAGTGCCTCCTCGGCTAACTGATCAGTAGTAGCTGCCCTTTGAGATCTCCTCGTCCACTTCCTTCAGAAGCGCTGGGTCAGATGCCAGCTCATCGTCCACCGTCCTCTTGCTCAGCTTCTCCTGCTCCCGGTCAAGACAACATTGTGAGCACACCTTTATAATACCAACACCGCTGCCTAAACATGAGCATCAACGAGCAACAGGTCTTTGACCAAACACATGCTTTTGCATGTGCTCATGAAAGGCATCTACAGAATGGGCGGCATCTGTTGCGAGTGATCTGTTGCGACTGCTGCCATGACAACTGCATGCCTGCTGCCCTCCTTGTGCTACAGGAAGAGATCCATGGGAGTTATCCCGACCATGTGAAGGATAGACTCCCAAGAAGACTGAATGACACAAGACGTTATGAGACATATGTGTGCCAATCTGTCCCAGCCTATGAACTCTGCCTGTTCCTGAGATACTCGGGACATGTGGGCTGCTGCACACCGTCTCCTCGTCAATGGTGGCAATCTCCTTTTCGATCTCGGCATGGCGCTGCTTGGAGAAGGCCTCCAGTTCCTCGCTCGACTTCAGCAGCGGCTCAAACTCGGCGTCCACCTTCTTCAGCTCCTCAGTGACATCATACTTGGGGATCTTCACGCCTGTCCGTGCACGCATGCTGAGCCCGTCAGCATCTTGATTTTTTGTGAAGTCCTGTTTGGCGTGTTATCCCCACGATGCCACAACAGCACACCCCTTGGTTGGCAAAGCAGAGACATTGTCCAGCAGCACTGGAACTTCTTGTTCCGCGCTGCCACATGGTGAATTTACTTCTGAGGGTCCTGATGACATTTGCCACTGCTCGCACCCTGCATCAGTTGAGGGGAGCCGATTCGATGAGAACACTGGCTGCACTCTGTGATGCTCAGTTTGGGCAGAGCAGCTGCATGCTGAAGAGCCTAATTGCTTGACCACCACCAGGTGCAAGGGTGCTGTAAGGATGGCAGGCAAACTCACCAGCAAATGCCTTCTTAAAGTTGTCCAGGAGGGCCGGGTCCACGTCCTTGAACTCGTCCCATTTGATCTCCTTTGGCGCCTGCACAGCCAAACACCTTCTTTCTTTTTGCTTTAAAGGGGCACTGCTATATGTCCGTTCATCAGGGCAGGCAATCTGATCTGAAGGTAAAACAGCAAATGTTTTGTCAAGCGCAACTTATACTCGGGCAAAGTTGAGGACCATCATGCAGGGTGCACGAACGCAGAGCTGCTATGACGAGCAAGCACACCGTGGAGGGTTTGATGAGCTTCTGCCTGAGCTCATTGAACTGGGTGCGCAGGCTGCCAACCTCTCGCTTGGCCTCATCAGAGGTCACCAGGCTGTAGAAGGTGTCCCAGTCAGGCTCCTGCACAGCCAGCTCGCTGGCAGCAGCCATGTGCCTCTGCTGCACCATTAACATGAGGCCGCTCCGCGCCTGCACAGGGGCAAGTCCACCTTGAGAAAGCCCTGGTCACCAAGTCACACTGGATGCACAGCATATTTACCGATGCAGCTGGTGTTCAGGCCTTTACTCTCAAGCCAAGTGGCCAAGCACTCTGATATCACGTGATAACTCAGAATCAGTGGTTTCAAGACCCGATTTGGTGTTTGAGGAACTTCCAAAGACTCAAGACACTCCTTGCATGGAAACCTTAGGGGGTTGCTCTTCTGTGACATCCATGCACGCATCTCTTTCCGTGTCTCAATGACTTATCGTCAATTTATAATACTTGTATATGGTTGCTGCATGAAAGCACGATGCCTGCTCAAGCTCCCAAACCTATTTCTGCACTGCGCCCTGAGCATAGTCAGCAGCCTGTTTTTCCTGGCATTAAGAGCTGACCTTCTGCACGTTACGGGATAGTGCCGACCGCAACATGGTGCTCAGGGCTGTCTGCTGCCCTCAGGAGACCCCTACTGCCGATCACTGTGTGCCCCCCTTCCTGATATATCGCCAGGCCCTCCTGATATCACTGGACGCACAAGAAGGTGTCTCCAGCCACACCTTCCCGTTGCCGATGCTTCTCGACCCTGACAAAAACGATTGCGAGCAAGGTGAGAGCTCTTTTGAGCTGAGGCAATCCTGCACAGTGGGGGTCCCCTCGAGCTCGATTGCGGTCCCCCCTCGACAGTCTCGTAACCTTTCGGAACATCGGAACCTTGGACGACGTTTGACCTGTTCGCCTCTTCAAGTCGCACTCAGCTCAATGTGCGAAAATGTCGGGAAGTCAAGACCTGAAGCAAAATCTGTACGGATGAGAAGGAGGTGCCATCGATTCGCCAAGGCAAAAATCCGTTTTTAGAACGTGCAGTCAGCGCCTTCAATCTCAATCGACGTAGCAAGGCTCTGCCAATTGGCAACACTACTTGCAAAGCGAGAAATCTCATTTTGTCTTGACGCCCATGCTGCTTCATCAGTGACGTGGTCTCGGGTGAGTCCCCATCTGGCAAGGAGAGACGCAGACAGACTTCGTATTTGATTATATGGTGCAGCGTCCCTGGTTCGCAAATGCCCCTACTCGACTTTTACATGGCCATAAAGGCGGGGTTCACCGTCTGCCAGAACCAATGTGACGCTTGAAGAAGTTGGGCAGTGAAAACAGCCAGCCCTGCTTGACACAAGGTCAGTTGTAAGTCTAAAACATGTTGCATGCGGTTGTTCATTTGACAGGAAGATGTATGAGCATTTGGAGAGAAAGTCCACCTGGAAATGGAGGATGCCTTTCGTCAAAGTGCCTGGAGCTCCCACCACCAAAGCCATGCAGGGTAAGAAGGAAAAGAACTGCTCACCAACCCAACCCTTCCACTAGTCTCATCCCCAGTGCTCAATCACTTTGTATATACAGTTTCCCATGGTAACTGAGAAACTCCACCTGTCGGACCTTGTTCAGAATACAGTCACCTTCACTCAACAGGAAGGAAAGGGACTGTCGAAGTGTGCAAAAGAGGGATTCAGTGCAAAGTTCATCAGAAACCATCTGAACACGTGTCTTCTCAAGTGCAAAAATAATTTCTGCCCATTGATGTAGACAACTTTAAAAAACCTTACCGCCAATTCTGCACGTCCAGATGAGATCATCCATCACCAGAGACAAGAGATAGAGTACATGCGCGAGCAGCTCCATGTACAGGTAACCCTCGGCCCATCTTGATGTGTGACTGCTTGAGTTTAATGATGGTACTCAATTTAATCATCAGAGTCAGATGCCCGATCAACAACAGGTGGCTGGAAAAGGTGTAGGATGCCTGAATGACTGCCGCGGCTCACTGCTTACTCCTGGCTATCCTGTTTTTGGCCACACATGTGATAATTCCTATACATGGTCCCGTTCCTGGTATATGGGATGAAGTTCATACTATGAAGGATATTCTTCTCTCCTGTTTTCAGAACGAGGAGCTGAGGCAGATCCAGAGGCAGACTGGAACTTCTGGACAGCAGGTGCTGGATCTGCGCGAACGATTGAATTTCCAGCGCTTCAAGTATGAACTGCTGGTTGACATGGTGCGCCTCCAAAGGTTAAAATTCATATTGGTGCTACTACTGGATTTTTGTGGAATGCTCTGAACTGGCCTTCGTGTGGATTGGACACAAGGTGAGAGAATTGAGCTTGTGCCAGCTATCTTGGCGCATCATGAGACTGTTGTTCTGGTGCAGTGGGCCATGAGAGTGCTGGATAATGAGGAGCTTGCTCGTGATACATCTGGGACACTATAATCCTCCAGCATCACAAAAAAGCCTCCATCGGTGAAGACAAAATGTTGTGCCGTCACCCATAAAAATACAATGTGTTGGTGGCAGGATCTTCTGTTCTGCATTTAACGTGATGCTGGATAGGCTTGCAATCCTCCTACAGCAATGATGCCCACAATGGTGTGTGCATAAATACGGCCACTCTGGTAGAAACCACGTATCGTCTTCACAGTGGTAGCCTGGCAAGCTGAATTTGTCAACAACTAACCATGTACTGTCAGTCAACTTCTTCAACACAGTTAATTTTGCCATTTTGGCTTCTAATATCCCAATTTCCACCCAAAACTTGCTAAGACGCGTTAGATGACAATGAGACCAACTCTCTGTCCTGAGAATAGCTGTTTCCTCCCAACATCAGTCAGTCTTTCCACAACTTGTGTCCCCATCAGATTTGGACTCGAGAGGTTTACTGCGTTTGTTTTCCTGCTTCGAAGGATCCTCCCGTGTAAGTAAGGACAAGAAGACTGCCCCCCCGCCCAAGCGCCAATAAAACCGTCGCGTCCAATTAAAATTTATCTCCTGCAATCATATATCATAATAATGGTGATGATAAACTTGAAGTCCGTCCATTGCAGAGTCATGACAATGAATCGTGCACTACTGAACCCGAGAGCAAGTTGGCCAACGCAGAATAGTCGAAGTGGAGACATCGCACTTGTCTCAGTTTATGATCGAGCGAGTGAAACCTCTCTTTCTAAGTCTGAGATCCGTGATTCCATACGGTTCACTTGGAAACCTGTGGCGTTTGACCTGTGCAAAAGGAATGCATGTGAACAAATCGCTGCCCTCTTCAAATCATTCACAACATATAGTTGCAACAATCTACCTCGAACAACAGCAGCACACAGCAACAGAAGGAAGCTTACATGCTTCTTTGTGTCCCGATCCTCCAAATAGTACCAAGCGATAGCCTCGAAGAAGGAAGTGGCCGCAGCATTGTTGGCGGAAGAACAGTCAAGACTTGGTGAATGTATTTATTTAAGGGTACAGAGCAACACTAGAATTCCTCCTCTTTTTTGTTGCACACTGCAGCCCGCACTGCACCTTCAGGGGAGGGAAGAGAATAATGTCAGAAGCCATCCTATGGTTCGTTCGTGCATGTTGGTGCCAGCAGCTTTACTGTGGTGCAAGAACTCCGCACAATAGCTGCATGGCTGGGTATATAATTGATCTCTCTGAAGTGACCAGTCAAGGTGCACCACCAGCTTAGCAAATTTGTTCCACTATGGGGTCGATTTGAAGCTTCTGAGAAGTGTAGCTTGTCCTCTGCGGCTTAAGAGCAATTAATCTGAAGCTCTGGACTTAATCTGAAGTGGTGTCAAGGAAGCTCGTTCTGTGCGCAGAGTGCTCAGGTTTCGGAGCAGGGACCCTCCCCATATCCCCGTCTTCAACGCAACAAGCTGAAGCACAGGCCTGCTCCTAGGCCTAGGAGCAACGCGCGGCCATGTCATGTCTGCGCAGGTCATATCTAGCGACTGGCAGATAATATGATTGTTATATCTCCCTCGGTGTTGCAGCTGACTGAGAATCAGTCAGGGTACCGGTGCTTGCAGCTGGGGTATCCCTGGACGGCCGCATAGTGACGCTACAGTGGACGCCGGAGCGCCTGCAGTTCATAGCACGCGACAGCCCCAACATGTTTGTGCAGAGCACCTGGCACGGCAAGCACGCTGTGCCCATTTCTGGGCGCGCGCGGCCGCTTGCTATTGTCTCATGTTCACCGCCGCCGGCCTAGAGCTGCACACACTGCCTGCTGATCACCAGATAAGCTTCGTTCCCGGAGCATTTTGGAAATATGCAAGGAAATTCTGACATTGCCATCATGCACAGCTGCCAAACCTAAATACCCTGCTCTGTCTGTTTGAAGTTATCCACTCCCTTCATACACTAGTGTCAGAATTGTTGTCCTCGCTTCATATGCCCATGTGAGGCCTCATAACCAAACTTGTACGGCAGACTTTCATTCAGAGATCAAGCAAATTGCGTGATTTAAGGTAGCATCACGTGTAGGAATTTTTGAACAATGACAACAACGACAGGACGCCAAGATTCCATCAATCCGGTTTTTGTGCTTTGGCCCCTTCGACGGGCTACACGCTGTGCGAAAATTATGTCACAAACCTGCCACTCCCCACTCACACCAGCACTGCCAGCACTCGCTGTTCAATCTGCACCTCGAGGACAGGAAGGTGTACAGTCTCTTGATGTAGCGGACTTATGGGATCCTCGAAACCCTTGAACCCTCTACCTCTCGCTCGCTCTTCAAGCACACCCCACAAACTGAGAGAGCTAGACCTGACAGGTCGCTCCTCGCTCTCCCTAGTCAGGTCCTCAGTCTGACAACTTCACCTGCTGAAGCCGGCAACCTCTTGCTTGCTATCCAAGCGCACTCAAGCTGAGAATCTGTCAATGAGGGCAGATGCTCTGGGCTGGCACTCCTCTGGCATCCACCGCATGTGCTCTGCCAGCACAGCGGCACAGTCTTCCAGAGGCGGCTGCACGGTGTCGTGGCAGAAGCGGTACACCGCGGTGAACATGCCCAAGTCCCCTGAGTGCCACATCGAAGACTTTAAAAATTGCCCATAAACTTCTCATACTGGCAGTATGGAGCTTTTGAGGGGCAGAGATTTCAACTGCGTCACTGATAATGAGAAGGCCAATCAGACTCTGCCCACCCACTCTCTCAAATGACTCAACTTGTCTGGTACCTCCAGTGACCAACCGATTTATGTGATATGCAGATCTGTCTTGCTGTAATGTAGCTAGCCAGGCATGCGGTGCATGGTGAACACAGGGAGTCCAGAGATCTCAACAAGACTAGCAGGACCATCTAGTCCCCTCTACTTCTGACAGTATTACTGTTCCAGCAGGAGCCATCAGTTGGATTTGGGCATGGATTGACCGTGACGGGGTGCACCTGACTCGGCAGCGGCTTGGAGGAAAGCAGAAGGAGGCAGACTCTCCACACGATGCATTCGCGCGCAGCGCAGTGCCCTCAAAACCTGCAGAGCGGGAGCAGTTCTCAATTCACTCAGTTGACAACGACACACTCAAATGGAACAGAGAAAACACTCTAGATACATGTGCATGCACTGGCCCGAAGCAGGCGGCACATCATGTTGCCGTCTAAACCTCTCAGCAAAAGGGACGCAGGGATTGGTACGGCTTCAAGCTGCTCTCCCAATGCTTGCACAGAGGGCTTATCAAAGACTGCAGTCAGCTTTCAATGTAGAGAGGACAACTACTACTTTTCTGCTCTGCCACAGCAACACAGAGCAGCAGTCTCAGAGGCATGGTCATCACATCCTCAAAGGCAAAAAAGAGAACCAGAAAGTGGAGAAACGAACCTGGCCCTGCTGCAGTAGAGCGCGGCAGCGCTCCTCGTGCGCGGCCAGGCGCGAGCGGGCGTCGTTGGTCAGCTGCGCGCCGTCCGGCAGGTCCCCAGCCGCGCCGGCCTCCGCCAGCCGCGCCGCCACCTCAGCACATAACACGCCCGGCTGCAGCGCCACTTTGGCCGCCACCTGGCATACATATGCGCGCCGTCAACTAGGCATGTAAAATTCTCGATTAAATATTGGCTTGTCACCAGGTGACTTCGGAGGCGCGAAGCACTTTCTACCGCCTGTGATTGAGCAAACTTGCATTGTTACATGGAAACGGCCAGAGCGCACACAGTCCCTTGTTTTCAGGAATTCTGACAAGAGGCTCTACTTCTCTGAAGTACACCCTGAGTATACCAGACTGCTTGAGAAGCACTGTGGACGGCTGCTATGGAGGCCTACCTGGAAGCTGTGCCCCAGTTGGAGGGCCACATCGAGGCTGAGGGCATGCATGCGAGGAGGTGCTGGAATGCCATGCGCTGCCAGGCTGGCGTCCAGCTCAGCAAGAGCGGCCTGCAGGTAGGGGGCATCCACTGCTTCCTCCTCATGCAGCCACTGCAGCACTCCCAGCACCGCCTGTGCATGGCACACAACACAGTGGTGAAACATGCTTCCCCGAGCTTCCTCACACATTTTGTGAAGGGGAAGGCGCACTGAAGCAGGGCATGAACTTCATGCCATGAATCTTCCAGAACCATGCAGCTCTCTACTTTCCAGGCAAAGGACAGCCGCAATATATCACTTCTACAGCTATCCCAGAAAGCCACAGCTGCCTCACAGAAGCATGACAACATAACCCGTCCAACTTCTTCCACCGTACACCAACTGAATGTGCGCCCCTATTCAGTTATCTATAAGCATCAAGACTACGGTAGACTACAGAATCTGCCATCCTTTGGCCCGGAGAACAGACAACACCAGAATGGCTTTCAGCGGTGTGTACCTCTGGGGAGACGACAGCCCTGTCCTGGGGCCGCCCCGATGCCGCCGATGAGGGTCGGCCCCCCGGCCCGCGTGCTGTCTCGAGGTATGCAGCTGACACGGCATCAAAGGCAGCGCGTGCCACCAGGGTAGGCTGCCGATCCACCAGCAGCACCTGCATCACACGCAGCCATTACCCATTAAGCCTCTGCAACGCGTAACCGGGGACCCAGCTTACATTGTAACCTTGCATCATGACTCAATGCCTCTCTATACTTAAGGCATGAACACCCTCACCGGAAATCCGATTCATTTGAGGAAAGATTGAAGTGTGCGCCTGGAGACTGTCAGCATGGCGATGGATGGCAATCCCACTGCAGCAACACGTGTGCAATGTGACAACGAGGGGTTTTCAGGCCCCTACCTTGATGGTGGACAGGGTGAGCGATGTGATGTCTGCCGAGGGGTGCGCAGTCGCTTTGCGGCGCAGCAGCAACGCCACGAGCTGCGCTGCATCCTCGCAGGAGAGTGCAATGGCCTGTAGGTCCACTTCGCACCGCCACCCAATCTGTGCAGAGCAAAGCAAGGGAGAGCATTTAGGCACTCGTGCAGACCTTGTGACACTGTCCCCATGCAGGTCCATTTGTTCACAAGCTCAGTGCGTGAAAGAATGGAGCGGTGGGACAATTTGACAACGCCACTTGCACCATAGTGGCAAATGCAGTGATGCAGTCAATGATAGGACTTGATCATTTTGTCAGATGTTAAATCCCTTTTCTCTACCCAAATCTTGAAACTCACCCCAGTGAGGCTGTCCAGCACCAGGTTTGGCAGCTCAAATCGCCAGGCCTGCATGTTGGGCGGCTGCAGGGAACGCCGTCGCGCCGCCCTGGGCGACGCCGCGCTGCTGGATGAGCTGGCGGGCAGCTCAGCCTCCTAATATGCCACATCACCAACAGATTACAACGTCAGCATACTTGCATGATGCAGACAAGAAGAATGGGTTCACGTATCCCATGCATGAAATGGCCAGAAAAAGAGCAGCTTTGCAGCAACTACCAAGCCTCTGCAGCAGTTGCTTCATGGCAACATTATACATAAATGAGCGTTAGGGTCCTTTCCTTCACAAAATGGAGATTGCAGAACAAGCATACGACGCTTGGTCTAATTGTGTCGATACTCCGAAGAGCACGCACACCAAAGCCCGCTGCCCAGTGAGCCAGACATCGGAAGAACCCACCCCAAGCTGCGCCATGGCAAAAGGCTGCGCAGCAGACACAGCAACAGAGCCGCTGCCTGCGACATCAATGATCTGTGCGCGGCCGCTGTGGCCGAGATGAAGCAGGAGCAGGTTGTCAAAGACGCTGTAGTGCACCCCGCCGCCCGGCATCTCATACTGGTGCTGTAGCATGACAGCATCCCTGTGAGCGACAAGGAGACTTCAATGATGTGGTGGGACTTAAGTAGTCAGTAACGCCAGGTAAGCAGGTTCTCGGCAACAGAAGGGCCCCTTGTTTCTCATGAGTTCTCCTTGTTTCTCATGAGTTCTCTGTGTGAGCAGCAGCTGCAAGAAAGAAAATGCATGCAAAACTTACATTTCCTACACAGGACAAGGAATAATTGCTGAGAGCAGGTGAGGCACTCACACATAGAAGCGGTAGAGGAGGAGGCGGCGCGCGGGGCGGTTGAGGTACGCGCAATAGACGCGCCCGTACACAGTCAGCATGCTGATGTCGGCGGGGTCCAGCCGCGACGCAGCCGGCGGGCTTGGAGTGGCCGATGGTGTGCTGGCCGCAATCTGGAACGGCGGCAGCTTTGACACCGCCGGCGCTGTGAACTGGTACCCCTGCCAAAGCCCACAGCAGCATTAAGAATTTCGCAGCAGACTACTGCTGGTTGTTGGAGCTGATAAGAACCCATCACTGCAGAAACCCACCATGCCTCTGCAACGCTCGAAGGTGCTCGAGAAAAGATTTCTTATTGGCACATCGAACACAGCTGGCAGCAGAAACGAATGGTATGTCTGTCGGAGAAAATCTGCACTTTACAAAATGGGAAATGCCGAAGCTAAATAGTGGCCCTGCCGGAGCCTTCATGAGCCGGTAAAATGCTGCACATTCCCTGACAGGCGATGAGCTGTCATGCAGCAGTGCCAGAAGATCCTGGCAGATGGCTATATGCTGTGATCAGACAATTTAAAATGCCCACCTGGAGCCAGAGGCCAAGCTCCCCAGTGCCCAGCAGCGCAAGGCGGCTGTCGTGGGAGTACTTCCACCAGAGGATTGGGTGCTGCAGCTTGCCCTCATGCCGCAGCCCCTGCGTGCATGCGGCTCAATCAGATGGAATCATTTTAGAAGAGCTGCTCTACCTCACTTCTGCATGATGAATGGCTCCATCACTCATGTTTTCTTAACAGGCCTGGCGCAGGCAAGAAGGATCGATGACGATGGTGGATCAGGTGTCTTCAGGGGTTCTGAACTTCAGTAGAGGCAGAGCAGGAAAATAAGCTGCCGTGCATTCAGGTCATGTCAAGAGGCCTTCTACATATTTCAAATGCCTTTGGGGAAGTAGCCACCTGGCGGTCAGCAGCCAGCGTGTGCAGCTCCAGGCCGGCAGCGGTGACCATCACAAAGTCACAGGCGGCCGCGCGCGCCCAAAAGAAGCCGGTGACAGCATGCTTGCCGCGCCAGGTGCTCTGCACAAACATGTTGGGGCTGTCGCGCGCTATGAACTCCAGCCGCTCTGGCGTCCTCTGCAGTGTCACTATGCGGCCGTCCGGGGACACCCCAGCCGCAAGCACCGGCGGCCCTGGCTCGATCTCCGTCACCTGCAGTACCAGAGAAAACACATTGCTCTTCAGCTGTAGCAATGATTGAACCATCCAATCAATGCTAAGGGCAACCTGCGCAGCCTGTAAGGGCTAGCTGTACGTCCTGTGGCTGCTGAATTGACTAACAAAGAAGTCTGCTCACTTAACGAAAATGAGACTCCAGGGAATCCTCCTAATCTACAGAGCAAGCTCCCTCACGCAGCTGTAGAGGATCGCAGTTGAGCTGCATGAAACCAATGTGCCCGTCCTTGCAACACTCACAACTTTGCCAAGAAGATGCTGCACCTTAGCTGGCTGGCTGGGCCAGTCCACATTGTACACGGCAACGCAGCTGCTGCGCATAACTTCTCGATTTCACATTGACAGCAACTTTGCCAGGATAAGGCCGCACCTCGGGTGGCTGGCTGGGGCGGTCCACACTGTACACTGCAATGCTGCTGCGGCGCACGGCCAGCAGCAGGCGCGAGGCGTGGTCATAGTGCAGCACATCTACGCCGTCCGCATCAAAGCGCAGGCCCGTGTCACGCAAAAGCATTTGCGATGTGCCTGGCTGTGGCGCGGCTGCCATTGCAATGTCTTTCTGCGCCACCAAAACCTCCAATTTGGCCCACGGTTCGCAGTGAAAGCTGACTGCCAATGCACTGGGTTTCTTCAGGGGCTTGACTGCCAATGCACCGCATCTTTACAGGAGGCTGACTGCCAATGCACTGATAATATGGTCTGCTTGGCGAGAGGGGGCACTCTGTGTCTCACAAACCATGGGGGAAAGGTGAACATGATGCACCATTCAGCATGCCAACAAGACCCGTGAACAAGTGGACAAGTGAGAATTCCAGTTTTTCTGCCAAGGCAGAATAAGTGCCTCAATTAGACAGTGCATGTTCTCTGGATTGAACCACAATGCTGACTGCTCTTCAAATGTCAGTACCTGTGGGGAAGTCTAGGACACGATCTGGGCACGCAGTTTTGTGAGTAGCTCAGACTTCACATCATCAGGTACAGCTGCACGGCCGCGTGGGCGCAGTGCCTTCACCAGGTCACTCACTGCCATGTTCGCATTGCCCTCGGCCAGCATGATCTCTGTGCAGGCCACAAACACATGGTATTGTTTCCAGGTTAGAGCTAGCTTTTTATGATACCGCAAACATCTGCAGAGTTGAGCAGCTTCCGGGTGCGGACTGACACATGAAGCATGACAGGACTGAAGCTTGCGGTGGTCTGTACTTGACCACAGGAGACCTGCATGAAGCTTTGTTGAGGAGTCCCGCATACTGCGGGGGAGCCAACAAGAACTCACCGCGAGCATGTGCTTCTACCTCGTCCCTCCAGCCACACTCCTCGAGTCTGTCCCAGAGCAGCTGCTTTAACCTGTCCCACACAATACCCATCTCGGTACTGCCACGAACCAACTCTGTACAGGGAGCATGTCAGAGAACATGCTGATAAGCTCAGTAGAGCACAGGCCAAAACATTGGTTTGGGGCTGCTTGCCTTTCTTTCTCACCACTTTGCACAAGCTGCACACATACACAGAAATGTCTCACTGGAGTCCTTAACAAATATCATCCTCCGTACTTTACAACGGTTTCATGCGATCACAAGTGCATATCTTATGTTGGCGGATTTTAAAAAGAGGTCAAGGCTTTCGTCAGTACCTTCAACTGGACACTCTCCTCCAATGTCAGCTCGCGGGACTCTTCGGGTTCAGGTGTTGGTGGCCTGTTGACCGACTTGTTAGTTTTCGACATGAGCAGATCAGGGTGTTCGAGGCATGCTGGGGTTTGTTAGCAACGTCTACTCAGATGAGCGAGCGGCTGATCTGTTATGCTACAGACTGGTATATGTGTGCAGGAGATGGTGGACGAGTCGTCCAGGAAATGTAATTGGATTGTCAATCTGTGATCAATAAACTGCAAGGCACTCGCCAGATATCACTGTGAGGATCTGGGAGACCCCTACCACGTGCAGACCGGTTTTCCTAGGGGTAAGGTCCTCACGAACCCCCCTGCGAATTACGGGGGGTCAGCGGTGGAGAACTCCGTGCGAAGCACGGGCCCGCCACTAGTTGGCTTGGTGGGACAGGGGATAAACACTTGAGCTACCTAGTGGCTTCCTCTCGGGATGTGCAAGGGAACGCCTGTCCAGCCAGGCTGCAAAGCAGCAGACAGCACTGAGCATTCTAGTTTTTGTGCTGCAGTCTTGGTTGGATTCCCATTCGTGACTATGCAGGCGATTGTCCGCTCACCACTGGCGCCGCTGAGCCTCCCCCCAAGGCCACGAGTTTAGCGAAGGTGCGACGTGTAGAGCCTCCTGGTGTTGCTGTATGAAGTTGCTCCGAGACGCCTCTTGCACCAGTCTATATTTACCATCTGGAAGGGCCGATGTTTTTCTTACCCGCACTTGCTGTGCGCAGGCGGGTTCCTGTTCTGGCCGCAGCTCCTTTGGAGGAGCTGCACAAGGAGCTTTTGACACAGCAGGGTATTGAGGAGGAGATGGCCGTTGCAACCATTAAAGTTGACGGCTCCGCTGTTGACTATGTGCGTCGCAGCCTCATTTTTAGGGTGTGAAAATGGCGAATTGCTTCATCGGTTTCCTGTGTTTGGTCGTGAGATTGTGTCGATGTGGGTTTGCAGACCAGCCAGCAGGTGGATGCCATCAAGCATGAGGCCGATGCCATCAAAGAAGTGCTTGAAACCTCACGTAAAGAAACGGTAAACAAAGTTTGTCCCATTCTGCATTCCTTGTGAAGTTGCTCTGGAATGATGAAGGGATAATGTGTGTCAAGATGGCTGAAAATATTGGTATCACGTGTCTGTAGGTTGATTCGATGAGGACGGTGAGGATAGTTATTACGTTTTGGAGCGTTGCTCTGACGCTTACCTTCATCGCGCTGACCCAGATGGACAAGATCCTGGCGTTTCTATCAAAGGTTCCCCCTTCCAAGTAGGGGAGATGCAGAGCAGCCATTATGCAGGCAAGCTTTGGCCTCCAGAAGCTCTTGATTGTTTAATGATTGGCTGCTACAACCGTCAGGGTTCTTTGCAGATTGGTTTTTGTATCCTAGACCGTGGCTCATGCGTTACCTTTTTCTTCGCCTTCTGTATCCATTCTGGTTTTGTACTGCTTTTTGTAGCATTTCTTAATTGTTTTGTTCTTAGAATGAGTACCGTACTTCGCTCACCTTTGGCTCCGTGCCATCTAAGATCGAAGCTAATGGGTCAAAGGAGGTGCAAAACGTGCAAAGAAGCTTTTCTTTGCTGTGTGATTTTGTTTTTTAGCTGCCTTGTTTAACTGTTGTTTACCACGCAGAGGAGGCAATCATTACTTCTGCTGATCCGCCCCTTGGCTGTGCGCAGGCGGACTGAATCAGTTGTGGCCGCCTCTAATTGGGACGTATATACTTAGCGCAATACACTGACGAAGTCTGGGACTCCCAATTTGCAAGCCGTGGCTCTGGTCGATGTTGCCAACGATGGCGTCATTCACGTGCGTTGCAGCCCCAACTCCTGAATTATGAAGGGTGCTCCTTGTGCTGGTGGAAATCTCAGACTGCTGATTGCTATGCTATCTTGGACGTAATGTTATGTCTACTTGGTTTGCAGACAGGGCAGCAAATAGCGGAAGTGAAGCGAGAGTTGCAGGGAATTAAGGACAAGTTCCAGGACGCCCGTTTTGAGACGGTAATTATCTTTTCTCATATTGTAGTGTTTTATTTTAATTCTTACGGAACATCAGTCGACAATGTCTTCTAAGGCTGCAGTATAGATTATCATCACCTGTGCTTGTAGGCAACGGAGGTTGCAAGGGTGGAAATGGCATTGACCCGTTGGGGCGCCCTCTTTGCAGTATTATTCATTCTGCTGGGACAGACCGACGCTGTAAAAGCAGTCCTGTCAAAGTTACCGTACTTTCGTTAGGGAAGAATGCAGAGCTTTGCTTCTGGCCTTCTTTGCATCAATCTCTGAAGTATTGTGAACATCCTTTTCAAATTTTTGAGAATATGGCACCATGGTCATATGAAATTGAAATGCCTGCTCGTGAGGTAGTCGTCAGCATAAGTGATAGTGTGTCTGACAATATCCCTGCATGTACTTAATACGCGTGTGAAAATGAGTGAATAACCTGCTGTCTAGTCCTATAACCTGCTGCGCGCGCGCGTGCGTGCGTGCGTGCGTGTGCGTGTGCGCCATTGTAAAGCATTTTCTTTCAAGTGGCCCAGTCTATCATGACAAAGGCATTCTTATCTTCAAAACCAGCTACTTAATGGAACCGTGGTAGAGCTATCTATTTGCACACCGCAGCGCAAGAGTCCGTGTGCTGAGCGTAATGCACTGTTGGACCCACACTGAGCACTCCAACATATGATGCATTGCCCTCTGTATTTACTCCACGCAAGAGTCCTGCATTTTTATGGCAAGGCCCGCGGAGGTGCAGCTTCTAGTCATCAGCGGTGCGCAGCTTCTTTGCAGCCGTGCGCTTGTTGGCTTCGCCCCGCTCCACGTAGCGCTTCTTGCGCTCCTCCTTGTTGTACTGAGCGCGCCATGCCTCCATCGCAGCCACATCCCTGGAGTGCTTGTGCGCACAACATTGCCAACATCCCTCTCATGACATCTGCAAAGGTCCTGCTTCTGATAAACCCCATGCATCTTTATGTGGTGCTGCAGTCTGAGCAGCCCTGTAGAGAAGTATACACCAACCCCATGCGAACTGTCCTGTCACTCTCTACTTTGTGAGACAGCAGGCATGAAGTCCCTAACACCCTGGTTCAAATGCACAGCACGCCAGATAAGTTTGTTGGGACTTCAAACCCCCGTTCCACAGGCAGTTGCTTGCCATACTTGTCCCCGTTGGCCTTGGCTTGCGGTCACTTTGAGGAGCTCGGCAAGGAAAGAAGATTCTACCTCGCGCTGGCGAGCCTGCTTGGCGTGCTTCTTGGCGGCCTTCTCGTTGCGCAGCGCGTTGAGCTGGTTGATGAGCGCGACCGTGCACCGCTCGGCCGGTTCCAGCACAACCGCGCGCTTCTGCTCCAGTGTTGGCCGCTTCCGAGCTCCTGGCACCTTCGGCTTGCTCTTGAATGGCAAGGCAGCCTGAAGAAGCAAAATGACGGGGCCACTCACAGGCACACCCATGCACATCTGTCCATCAGAGCTTTCCTTGTGCATGTCAACGATACAAAGACCCCAGGGCAACCCATGTGCTCTTTTTGTTGAGATTGTGTCAAGACCAAGCAAAATGCAACCCCGAATTTAAGTGCCCCATGAGAAAATGCTCCTGCACGTTTTGTCATGTCGGTCCGTGTTTCTGCCTTCTGAGGCCTCTTCATGTGTCCCTCTCTTCAAAGAAAAGCCAGACATGAATGTTTGCACATGAAAGTGTTTGCACAAAAGCCGTCCAAAGGAATGCAAAATATAAGGTGCGCACCTGAAGCGACTTTGGGACTTTCAGCGGGTTGAAGCGCCGCGGAGGCCGCTCGATGGGGCGGTAGAGGCTGTCGCGCTCTTGCGGCGGCCCGACCCCCTGCTCGCGCCGCAGTGCGGCCACCGTGCGCATCCCCACCCAGCCTGGAGGCGTTCCCTCTGTCCCCGCGCTGGCCATGGCACCTGCAGTGCCCTCTACTGCTCCTGTCCCCACAGATTCTGGATATCAGCATGGGCATATTGACAACGTGCTCTGTTCAGATAGGTGAAGCAGTCCAGGCGCCTCAGGTAATTGTCAATGCAGCAAACTCCATTGCTCCGCTCAAACCTTCTGAAGCGAAAAATGCAATGTCTGCCTAGCTTACTTTAGAGAACTAATGATATACAAGTACATGGATCAGCAACAGGTCACTGTTCTTTGCAGAGTTGACTGTTGTCTTCATGCAGTTCCCAAACAGAAGGCGAGACGGATGCAGCGGGCGGTACCGTTGGCAGCACCAATGGTCCCCCCACTGCTGGCAGCTGCTGCAGCAGCAGTCCCCTCCCGGTAGTAGCTGAGACCGCAAGCGCCAGCCTTGAACACAAATCCGGGTCGTGCGCCGGCGAACGCAGCGCTGGGGATGAAATCTACGTCGCTGGCCGATGCGCTCGGCAGCGGCGGCGGCGGCGACGGCAGCGCCTGCTGCCGGGAGATCTCCCCCTGCGGTGGCCACCTCTGCCTCTTCCCTGGCCACCTGGTCGGCCTGCAATCGAACACATGTGCCATGTGAGAGTGGCGATTGAAGTTAGTCAAGACTAGATTGCCTTGTGGTGTCGCCATTCCTGGACTCTGGTCTGCCACTGTTGTTTGTTTGGGCCTGAGAGTGGCTGCACAGTGACTTCAGGAAGACACTGCCAGCAAGCCTCTTCAATTTATCGGCGCTCACAAACATCACAGTAACAAGACCACCCACAAGAAGGGCATGAGAAACTCTTGCTTCACACTTTCAATCCTTTCTGAGGAAATCTACTGCAGGTTGCTCAAATGTGCTCCTGTGAGGGCAGCATGCATTTCAATTGGTAGCTGCCACAGATGTTACTTTGCCAGGTTTGGGGGCGCGGGCAATGGTGGGCGGCGGCGCGAGGAGGTTGGTGACGGGGTTGTAGAAGCGCGGCAGTTCGACGGCAATACATGCACGCAGGAACACAATGTCGCTCAGCAGCGGCTTGTCCTCGAACGTCGCGCGGAACGCGCCGTCCTTGCCTCCGTGCACGCCCGGCCTGATCGCCTGTTTGCACAGATCAAACCTCATGTTCTTCTGGCGCTTGCAGGAAATTATTTCCCTGAAAGAGTCCAACACATGTATACATTAAAGGACATTCTCCTCATGAACAGTGCAACATGGTTAGGCTCTTGTTGTGGTGGTAGGCCAGTGAGTGAGAAACCTTCTAGCGTCTTTGTGCTTGCTGTGGGGCCATCTCTGACTGCAGGGGTCCACAGCCCAGGCAGACAAACAGCAGCGCTTCCATCTAGATCTAGCAAGGTGCTCTGCACTCTGATATGCACTGCCCTCTGTCATGATGTGCCATTGCCAAAATGTGAACATCAAATGGACACTGTGGATTATAATCTTGGGGTAAGAGAACCTCACGAAGTATGGGGCGCACCTTCTTGATGGTGCCCCGGATGCCGGAGACGGTGCGGACAGTGGCGCCCCCAAACTTGGCGGCCTCCAGCTGGCTATTGAACATGCCACCCACAAACGCCTGATGGCGCGCAATCTTGAAGGGGGTGCCCACTAGCTTCAGCTTCTTGACTACCCTTGGAGCTGCCTCCTGGCCCAGCACCACCCCTGTCGCGCTTGTCCGCCACCCCTGCATGCCACAGAATATGCGGTATTTGTTGACATTTCAGGGTGTGGAAGAACGCTGCAACAACGGCACATCAACACAACTTGGTCCATAAAATGCCCATGTTCCTAGGCAAGCATGAAAATAACGGCACATGTTCTCACCTTTCTTGCACAAAAGAGGAGCATAGAAGGTGTTCATGCAGACAGCCTAAACCCACTCTGCCCTAGAAGAGGCAGCTTTTGCCAGTACCACGTACTGCACAGTGGGTTACTTTTCAGATGCATGCCAATCTGAGAGAAAGACTCACCCTTTGGTTCGCTGCTGTTGACTGGACTGCCAGCACACCGGTGTTGGGCGGGGCCAGGGCGCCGTAGATATTTGCCAGGCAGTGCATGTGCTCCGGGGAGTATTTCAGCATCCTGTTTGCAGGCAATCACTTTAATAATTTGCTTTATATGGAGCACCTCAACTGGGTAAGACAATTAGCCGACTGGTATCGTAACATGAAACCATTCATGCTTGGGTCAGTGGGAGGGCACCACAGAGCAGAACACGGGGGCACATCTGTGTGCACTAAGCTTTGAACAGTCATAATTCCCAGCATACACATCTGCAGGCCACTGAGTGCAGCGGAGAGAACCAACATGAGCATCAGTGCCCTGAATGGCGGCAAAATCACCTGTGGCGGTCGTTCTAGTCAGCAATGGCGTAAAAAGGCACGGACTGGAAGCGGCGCCAGCCGATGGAGAAGATGAGCGGGTCGCGTGTTTTCAGCAGCCGCTCGAACCAGCGATGGCGCTTCAGGCGCAGCTGCAGGAAGCCGCGGCCCTCCTCTGAGGCCGACAGGCCTCCCACCAGCAGCGGCTGTGCCGGGTCCCAGTGCTTGACCAGCTCGCATGGGATGCCTGCGCCACATCAGCACCACATCAGCATTCACAGGACCGAGAAGACTGTGTCCGCCAACCTCACCCTTATTATTATTATTATTATTATTACTACAGGTCGGCAAACCCAAAGCCAAATGGCCATAGGGCATACACACGGCGTGTCTGCAGCCACACTGTGGGGCCTCTAATCTAGATCTAGTCTGCAGCCCAGCAGAGTCCTACTAATATATATATATTAGTACGGAGAACGTCTCCGGGAGAAGTGCACTTCTCAGGTAACGCTTGGATGGCGTTCACATCCCAGGTACAACGCCCTGATGTCGCTGCATTTATGTCTGGTCATACAGCTTACTCTGCCTCCCACACAACCACATAGCACCTTTAGAGCAGGAGGAAGTACAAACCAGCTAGTCACCATGACTTAATGGGACAGGCGCTGACATAATAAGCAACAGGGCTGGAGAAGGGTGGATTGGTCGCTGAGCATGCGTCACAGGACAGTCATCTAGCTCCCACCTAAAGTCGGAGGCCCGGCTGTCCGGTGCACAGCCAGCAGCAGGCGCGAGGCGTGATCATAGTGCAGCACATCCACCCCATCCCAGGGGGCCTGTGTCGCGTAGCCTTGTTTAACAATTGGATAGGCTTTATATTCGTAGACAGGAAGTATCAACGAAACCCCGCGATCGCTGTGCAGAATTAGCTCAGCTGTTGCCAGCAGATCGTACGAACGACTTATGAGAACATCCTCTCCCCTCCCTTGAAAGGAAGCTGTTTTCTGTTGTTGTATGCTATTACTGTTCCAAGTACTCTTACATTTTCATGAAAATAGGAAATGGTTTGTTCACATGCATTTGTTGAGCACAGGTCGATTGCCATAGTGCCTGCCAACTGGGATGAGGAGCGCCAAAAGGAACATCTGAGAAATGCTGGAGTTCCAGACGCTCAAGCTAGCGCGCTTGTGGACGTCGCCCCTGCTGGAATGCAACATGTGCGTCGCAGAATTCTTCACAATTCCGTGCTTTCTTCAAAGTGCTTTGCCTCAGTGCTGCTTGTGCTCTGCAACACTCTGCAACCTTCCAGGACGTAACATGATGTCTATGTGGGTTTTGCAGGCGCTGCGACCGTATGCTGATGTCGAAGAGAAAGTGTTGTCAGTACAGACAACATTAGAGACAGCTTTGGCCAAGGCGCAGCTGCAAATGGTGAGCTATCTCTACCCTGAAGCCTTGAAGCCCACTGCATTGTTCACGGATGTTCAGCGTACAATGCCGGTCATAAATCTATTGGACAGAGTTTATATCTTGTGATTGCAGGAGAAGGGTTTCAGGGAGACGAATTGGACGCTCCATGGCGTTGGCGCAACCCTAGTGCTTCTATCTATATTGAAGAATATAGGCTGAGTTGTTACTCTGAGAAATCGTGGGCTGTTTGATATGGTACTGCTTAACAGTGAAAGCCCTTCACAAGTTTTTCGGCATCAGAAAGGAATGCATGTACGCCGGGCCTGGCGTGTGAATATTGTCATGCTGGGACTGGCACACGTGGGGTAAACAGCATGCCTTGCAATGGCTAATGCTTATTGTGCTGTTGCTGTTGTAAAAATGTTCGCAGTTAAGCCAATACAATGTCAAGCTTGAAGCATGGATGTGTGCGTGAACAAAACCATAGAGGTGCACTCAGTGACCTGATCGTCATGACGGAGCCGCCCGAAACCCAATACATGCATATTGCAGCGCAATATTTCCTGTGCCGAGCAACTTACAGTATTCAACACCCACACTGACCACTCCTTACCACCCTTGGTGAATCATTTTATCAGGATTTGCGTGCATTATCTCGGTCTTCATCAGCCTTGCTGGACCAAATCAGCAAAGTTTTCATGCATTCCTTAGTCAAGGCTTTCACAGGTGCAGCTTCTAGTCATCATCGGTGCGCGGCTTCTTGGCGGCCGCGGGCTTGTCGGCCGCGCCGCGCTCCACATAGCGCTTCTTGCGCTCTCTTTGTTGCACTTAGCGCGCCATGTCTCCTCCGCAGCCACATCCTTGCTGTCAACATCCCTCTCATGACATGCGCACGGTCCTACTTCAAAAAATCCCCCCTGTTTATATTGTTGTTCTGCAATCTGAGTAGCCCTGGGAAGAGACACCAACCCCAGGCAAACTGTAGTGGCAAAGTTAACCATTTCTCCCGGGTGTTTGACAGGATACAAGAAAAAACCTGGCATTGTGTTCGATACATCAGCACGCCAAAGAAACATGTTGGGAGCTGAAGCCCCCAATGCACAGGTACTTGCTTGCCACAGTTGTCCAGAGTGCCGTTGGCTATTGGTCAGTCTGCGGGAGTCCAATAATAGAAGAAGTGTTCACCTTGCGCTGGCGCGCCTGCTTGGCGCGCTTCTTGGCAGCCTTCTCGTTGCGCAGTGCATTGAGCTGGTCGATGAGCGCGATGGTGCGCCGCTCGGCCGTCTCCAGCACGACCGCGCGCTTCTGCTCCAGCGTCGGCTGCTTCCGCGCTCCCGGCATCTTCGGCTTGCTCTTGAATGGCAAGGCAGCCTGAACAGGCACTATAACGGGATAAATTAGTGTCTCCTTGGCAGACCCGTGCTCATGCATCCACCAAAGCCTGTCTTGCACATCCATCAAAGCGAAGAGCCCAGGACAACCCACATGCTTGGAATGGGAGCCTTGTGTCAGAAACACTGTTGCTTGGCAAGGAAACTGCGTCCCCTGCATTTTGAGGTACCCCATAAGGGAGCTGCTGCCACATGTCTTTGTCAGGCTTTCTGCCTTCCGAGGCACTCTTACTGTGACCCCCTCTCCAAAGAAAAGCCAGACATGAAAGGTGTGCACCTGAAGGGGTTTATACAGAAGCCCTCTGTTTAAAAGAAAGCAGGATATGAAGGTGTGCACCTAAATGGACTAAGGGAATTTGAGTGGGTTGAAGCGCCGCGGAGGCCGCTCGATCGGGCGGTAAAGGCTGTCGTGCTCGCACGGCGGCCCAACACCCTGCTCGCATCGAAGCGCTGCCACCGTGCACATGCCATCCTTACTGGGAGGCGTTCCTTCCGTCCCGACGCTGGCCGCGGCATCTGCAACGCCCTCAAGCGCGCCTGTCCCACCAGCTTAGCGTGTCAGCATGGCCACCTTGGTGCAGATGATAGGTGACGTAGCCCAGGCGCTATGCCACTTCAACTGCAGGAGACCCCTCTGCCAAGCTCTTATGCACTCAAGTGCCATGCAATTCGATGGTATACTGCAAAGGGGAGTGCAGCTATCGAGCGCAATCAACCTGCTGTCTAAAGGCTGCATGCAAAAACCATTTAACTCAAGCAAGACAAATGTAGAGGGGCAGCACCACTGACAATGGCAACGGTCTCCCCATTGGTGGCAGCAGTGGCACCAATAGTCCTCTCCCCGATGATAGCCGACCCCATGCGCGCCAGCCTGGATCACATATCTAGGCCGCACACTGGAGAAACACAGCGCTCGAAATGAACTCAGCATGGCCAGCCGATGCCTTCTGCCTTGCTGGCTGGTCGGACTGTACCTACACACAGATGCGATCTGCGGAGTGGACAACTTCAACTCTTCAGTTTACAAAAATGTTTTGTGAAGTCCCTGCCTGTGGGCTCTTTCTTGGCTGCCTGGAAGGTTTGCAGTCAGACAAACTGCGTTGTAGGGACGAAACAACAGAATTTGCTTACATGCCCACCGTGGCAAATGTGACAATGCTGTGTGGAATCGGCTTTGTTGAGTTTGCTCCAGGGCCCACTGCTTGTTTGAGCCTGGAAATGGCCGCACTTTGAGGTAGGAAAGCTTTGCAGCAAACGTCCTCAATATTGTCTTGGTTATGAACTTATCCTTGTGTTTAAGCTCTCTTGCAGGCACAAAAAGCCAGAATGTGTTCGTGCAAGCTTCTGAGTACCATGTCTGTGGCATGGCATGGGTTGTCTGTTACAGGAGTCCACATGTGATACCGAAATGGGCATCTGTGTAAACTGTACTCTACTGGCAACGATGTCACGGACTTTGTTCATCAGTGGACTCCGTACCGCTTGCAGCTCGGTTGCCCAGGCTGGAAGACCGTACGAACTACTTATGAGAACATCCAATTACGAGGAAGCTTCCAGAAGCAGTGCAGCAGACGAGAGGGTTTCGATTCCTCTGTCTTTCTATACTTCGTGGTTCACAGAGTCATCACTGTAAACTCATTTCAACAAACGCTCAGAGCTATATCAAGGGCGAGCCTGTCGCTTGGCAATAGCCTTAGGATCAGTGCAGAAAAAAGGTGCGAAGTGAAAGCGTTTCCTGTGGCTCTATGCTGTTGTTGTTTTAAGTAGTCTTCACCTGCTGTATTAAAGATCATGCGAAGAGGCACTGCTTCTTTCACACGCATTTTTTGTTCAAAGGTCGACCGCCATTATGGCTTCTGAACCGGATGTGGAGCGCCAAAGCCCTTCACTAGCTGCTCTTCACAAGGAAGTGTTATCAGTGAGGAAGCTTGTTGAAGAACATCACAAGAAGTCACAGATAATGAAAGAGTGCATGGTTGATCTGGTGCGCTTTCTCTACTGTGAAGTCCAATGCATTGTGTCAGGATCTTCAATGTACAATGATGGTGAAGAATCGTTGGACATCACTTGTATGCTCTGCTTGCAGGCCCATGTGATCGATGCGACAAATTCGAGGATGAATGTCTTTGCCATGGCAGCAATGTTTCTTTGGTGGATTAAGCGTTAATGAGTCAACTTGTTGGGGGCCATGGATATTAAGAATGCAGCCTGACAAAAATGCGCACATTACCAACTTGTTTAGATAGCACGGGTCCCCTCATAGGTAGCTGGGAAGCAAAGCCAAACTATATGCAGGGCCTGGCGTGTGACACTGTACACGTTGGGACACGCTCACACACATGGGGTAACCACTATGCCCTGTTATGTTTGATGCTTCGGTTTTGCATCCTGACTATTGTGTTTGTCTTGCTTTCGTGCTGATGTAAAGACTCTTTGCAGTCAAACCGATATACTCTTATTCAATGTATGGTTGCAACATACATACAATTGTGTGCAAAATCAAAACTACAAATCTACTACCGACATGATCATTGTGATGGAGCCACCCAATCCACATACATGTATACCTCAGCGCCGGAGAGTCCTGTTGCTGAGCAAAATGCAGTCTTCAAGAGCAACGTGCGGTCCTCAGAACCAACACTGAGCACTCCCCATCACCCTTGGTGAATCCATCAAGTCCCTCCTGCATGTTCATTGCAAGGCACGCCCATGTGCAGCTTCTACTCAACAGCGGTGCGCGGCTTCTTGGCAGCCGCGCGCTTGTCGGCTGCGCCGCGCTCCACGTAGCGCTTCTTGCGCTCTTCCTTGTTGTATCTAGCACGCCAGGCCTCCTCCGCAGCCACATCCTTGCTGTGCTTCTGCGCACACCGTTGCCAACACCCCTCTCATGACATCTGCAAAGGTCCTTTAAACTGCCCAAATTACTTGCATGATGCTGCAGTGTGAAACAGCCCTGTAGTATGACTTCCGGACAACAAACCCATGCAAACTATAGTGGCAAGATGACTCCGTCTGCAAGGTCTTTGACAGAATGCATGCGAATCCTGGCATCCTGATCGACTATACGACACCCCCATGAGACTTGCTGGAGCCTCAAATCCCCATTCCACAAGTTGTTGCTTGCCACAATTGCTTCCTCGTTGCCGTCGGCTGCCTGTTACACGGAGGGAGCCCGGCAAGAAAGAAGTGTTCACCTCGCGCTGGCGTGCCTGCTTGGCACGCTTCTTGGCAGCCTTCTCATTGCGCAGCGCATTGAGCTGGTCGATAAGCGCGACGGTGCGCCGCTCGGCCGGCTCCAGCACGACCGCCCGCTTCTGCTCAAGAGTCGGCCGCTTCCTAGCTCCCGGCACCTTTGGCTTGCTCTTGAACGGCAAGGCAGCCTGAACAGGCACCATCATGTGATGAGTCACAGCGTCCTTGGCATAACCATGCACATGCATCCCTCAGAGCCTTCCCCGCACACTCATGTCGATGATGCAAGTAGCCCAGTGCAGCCCACATGCTTGAAATGTCAGCACTGCCTCAGACACAAGCAACCTGCAGCCCCTGCGATTCGAGATACCCCATAATGGAGCTGCTGGTTCAGGTCTCCGTTAGGCTTCCGTTCCATGGGGCCTCTCAGTATGTCTCTCTGTTCTCAGGACAGCCACCATGCAAGTGTGCACCTGCAAGGATTGTTACAAGTGCCCTCCCTTCAAGGATAGTTGGGTTATTTTAAGGTTTAGGGTTTAGTTTTATATTTTATACTTTTATATTTAGGGTTTAGGATTTAGGGTTCAAGGACGTGCACACCTGAAGGGACCTGGGCACTTTGAGGGGGTTGAACCGCCGCGGTGGCCGCTCGATGGGCCGGTAGAGACTGTCGCGCTCTCGTGGCGGCCCAACGCCCTGCTCGCGCCGCAGTGCTGCCACCGTGCGCATGCCAACCCAGCCGGGAGGCGTTCCCTCCACCCCCGGGCTAGCGGCTGCGCCTGCAATGCCCTCAACTGCACCTGTCCCACCAGATCACAAGTGTCAGCATGGACACATACACCATGTTGCTTTGCTCGTGATAAGTGAAGCAGTTCAGGCGCACAACGATATCACTGTCAATTCAGCAGACTTGGACATGTATTGAGGTGAAAATATCCACGTCTGCCCCGCTTGCTTTGGAAAACCAGTGATGTACCAGTACATTGATCAGCAACAGGCCACAGTTCTTTGCAAACTGACTGTTGTTTCCGTGCAGTTCCCAAACGAATGCAGAGGGCAGTACCGTTGGCAGTAGCATTGGTGCCCCCACTGCTGGCAGCTGCTGCAGCAGCAGTCCCCTCCCGGTAGTAGCCGAGACCGCGCGCGCCAGCCTTGAACACAAACCCGGGCCGTGCGCCGGCAAACGCAGCGCTCGGGATGAAATCGGCGTCGCCGGCCGATGCGCTCGGCAGCGGCGGCGGTGGCGGCAGCGCCTGCTGCCCGGAGGTCCCCCCTGCGGTGGCCACCTCTGCCTCTTCCCTGGCTGCCTGCTCGGCCTGCAGTCAGCCACACATGCCTTGTGAGAGTGACAGTTGAACATGGGCAGGTCCAGAGTGCCCTGTGCCATTCAGCCTTTCTCGACTCTGCTCCTGCCACCATGTTTGTTCAGCCTCAGAAGTGGCTCCATACTCACCACAGAAGGAGCATGCCAGCCACACCCTGCAACACATTCATGCTTACGACCCATCAGTGACAAGCTCACCTACGAGAACAGCATGCAGCCCTGCAATACTCACATCTCAGACTTTCAATCCTACTGGTGCGGTTCTGCTGCAGGCTGCTCAGCTGTATGCCTGTGTGGGCAGCATGCATTGCATCTGGTAGCTACGGCAGTAATTGTCACCTTGCCGGGCTTTGGCGCGCGAGCAACGGTGGGTGGCGGCGCAAGAAGGTTGGTGATGGGGTTGTAGAAGCGCGGCAGGTCGACAGCGATCCAGGCGCGCAGGAACACGATGTCGCTCAGCAGCGGCTTGTCCTCGAATGTTGCGCGGAACGCGCCGTCCTTGCCGCCGTGCACGCCCGGCCTGATCGCCTATTCGCACACGGAAATCCCTTGAACAGTGTCTGACAAGCTCTGATTCTATTTTGATTATTCTACACCTGTACTTGTGGCTCCCTTGCTTGCTATGCAACAACCTCAGGTTGCATTGGGCCGACCAGAACCAAGCCATGACAGGGAGACATCGCACAGATTCACCATGCACAGTCACTGGCACGCACATATGATGGGTAACTCCATCGCTCGTGGCACAACATTACCAGAGTCTCGACAACTAGTCAGGGCATTGTTCTGGCAATGGAGAGTCATGTTGTGGGGGCGCACCTTCTTGATGGTGCCCCTAATACCGGAGACGGTGCGGACAGTGGCGCCCTCAAACTTGGCGGCTTCCAGCTGGCTGTTGAACATGCCGCCCACAAACGCCTGGTGGCGGGCAATTTTGAAGGGCGTGCCCACCAGCTTCAGCTTTTTGACCACCCTTGGAGCCGCCTCCAGGCCCAACACCACCCCTGTCGCACTTATCCGCCACCCCTGCATTCCAGGAGTAGGACTAAATTTACATTCCAGAGTGTCTGCACCTGCAAGAACAGCCACTCACCATAACATGACCTGGGATCATTTTCTGGGGCTTGCCTGAAGGTAGCGGTGCAACTTCCGAGCTTGCTGCTTTTGTTTGAGCAAGGAGGACAGTGAAAGAGAGAGTCAAATAGACACACAGCCCATCTCCAGGTCCATGCCTTCAGAGAGACAGCTTTTGCAATGCTGAATACTGGACCGTGGGAAACATGACTTCATCTGCATCACAACTCACCCGTTGGTTCGCAGCGGTTGACTGGACTGCCAGCACTCCAGTGTTGGGTGGGGCCAGGGCGCCGTAGATGTTAGCCAGGCAGTGCATGTGCTCCGGGCTGTACTTCAGCATCCTGTTTGCAGACAACCATTCAGAGGAACACTTCAAAGACTGTAGCTATACTCATAAAATTCTTTGGACCCAGCAACAGTGGGCAAGCGCAGGATGCTCCACCCCCCGGCAAGACCAGGGGCACGCGTGCATTGTAGTGTCAGGAGAATTCTTCAAGGACATCAGCAGCAGTTCTCTACCGACATTGCACCCTCATGTGACTCATCTGCAGCCACCGCATGCCCGTGTAGCCACCCAGTGCGCACCAAAAGGCAAAACTGCGCAAGTACTTGCATCCCACCACGCATCTGCGACCGCTCGATGCAACCAGACAGAACCATGATGAGCTTTTTGAGTGCCCCGGAAAGGAGTGTTCACCGGTGGCGGTCGTTCTGGTCGGCAATGGCGTAGACGGGCACAGACTGGAAACGGCGCCAGCCGATGGAGAAAATCAGCGGGTCCCGCGTTTTCAGCAGCCGGCCGAACCAGCGGTGGCGCTTCAGGCGCAGCTGCAGGAAGCCACGCCCCTCCTCTGTGGCCGACAGGCCTCCCACCAGCAGCGGCTGTGCCGGGTCCCAGTGCTTGACCAGCTCGCATGGGATGCCTGCGCCACATCAGCGCCATATCAGCATTTACAGGACTGAGAAGACTGTGTCCGCCAACCTCACCATAACGCTTGAAAGGCGTTCACATCCCAGGTACAACGCCCTGATGTCGCTGCATCTATGTCTGGTCATACAGCTTACTCTGCCTCCCACACAGTAGGAGCATGTCCAAAAGCACTCATTCATCGCGCTGCTGTGCCAGAGATTTGGAAAACTACTTTGACATGGAAGGTTCTGGTGTCAGGCAGACATGCGGGCCTGCGATCTGGAAATTGCCGCTGAAACAGGCAGTAATATGCAGCATCGGTTAGAGACCAACGGTCTGCCCATGATGCCTGCGAGACAAATAAATGTCCAGACACAGACCAGCATGATCAACAGCACATATGAGCACCCTCTGTCAGACACAAGTGAGCCACCCTACTTGCAGCAGCCTCACAGATCTCGAAGCATTGCATCTTGATTCCATCTTTCCGTAATAAACTCCTCGAGACTTGCTTGAGAGGAACCCCGTGCAAGGCAGCCCACTGCCGCAATTTGACGGCGCAAAAGGTTTGACTACTATACCTCAATGGAAGCACCGCCCACGCCCCTATTCTTGCATCAAAGTATTGGCAAGATCCATTGGCAAGGTCCGGAGGTGTAAGAAATGGAGGAAGTGCGCGCCTGTGAAGCGCATGCGGAGGTATGCCCCCGGCCGGTGGCCTTCCATGGCGACTCGCTGCTCAGGATCAAGCGCATCTAGCGCGGATCGTGTTCGTGCAGCTCGTTCTCCCATCTCCTTCTTGGTGGCATCGTAGAATGTCTCCCCCTCTTCTTCCTCCTCCGCAGCGGCCGCCGCTGCTTTTGCCTCGTCGGACGCCTTGCTCGGGCCATCTTTGATGCCCTTCCCACCCCCTCCTGTGCACAGTAACAGGTGCCATCTCAATGTAAGTGATACTGCAGAATTTCAACTGGCCACATGCCCTCACATTGCGGCGCAAAATGCCCAGCATGCAATACATTTGACCTCCAAAGTGCGCCTTGAATGCGGCATGCACGCATTGGCTCAACCAAGTGCCATCTGAAAAGTGTTTGAAGTGTCTCCTGTCGCCAAACAGCTGCCATTGAAGCACCAGAGAGATGCCCCACAGGTCCCACAGGTATACACACAAGACACCAGGGGAGACAGGACCCACCCATGTCATACTCTTCATTGAAGCTGGCCTTCTGCGCAATCTTGGCCTGGCGCAGCCGCGCGGCTTCCTTCTCCTCAGACTCCACATCCTGGATTGCCTTGAGTGCGGTGGCTGTGGCCGCATCCCCGTCCCGGCCCAGCACCTCGCCTGAGAGGCACAAGCCAAGATCGCTGCATCCGACATTCTGCACGATTTTCAATCAACCAAGAGGTCATTGCCAGCAAAGTGCATTGCTGAATTTCAGAACTCAAGTCGAAACTGCAGAGCCAAAGCAGACACAACACGGTATATTGGCTGCTTAGCACTTTGAGCACTGTGGTCAGAACTGCAGCATGCAGCAAGACCAGAGTAGCAGCTGCAGAGCAGGACTGCCAAGGGTCAGCAAGGTGTACCAGTCTCCATGTCGATGACCTCTCCATAAGCCTCCTCATCATCGTCTGCGTCTGGTCCTGCTGTGTCCCGGGCCTCCCCTTCTGCCCAATCACCTGAACACACAAAAAATCCTATGTTCACACATACAGTCCTGCAGCATGCAGTACCCCGCATGGAGACTTGATGTCATTCCCAATCACAGGATGGATGCCGAGCGATTACATGCAGCATACGTTGCAGCGGCCAGTGAGAGCAATGTCGCTAGAAGAGCCTCTTTCAATTCAAGTTTCATAATGAGTGATCTGAAACTTAGGTAAGTGCACGTGACCCACCAGTGACAAAGCGATTGCGCAGCTGTTCGGCAGCGCCATCCTCGGCCCAGCGGTCCAAATCAAGCTCGGCCAGAGGCAGGGCCGAGGCGTCCAGTGCATCATCTGCGTCCAGATCAGGCGCCGCCCCGTCACCCGCTGACTCATCATTACGCCGCAGCCTGAACAGGTCGCCGCCTTCATCCTCACTCTCGCTCTCTGCCCCTTTTCGACGCCCATTCTGGTAAACAAGAAAGCTCACAGTCAGCTTTTGAGCTGATTGCAAAAATAAGCATGCCCTTCCCAGAAAATAAGAACTTCATAACATCTTCCCTCTTTCCATGATAGCCATCCCCCACTAGCTGGTATGGATTCAGTTGCAGCTGAACAGGCAAAACATCAGCATCTCGGCAATATTACATCTACTGTGACATGCACTGTATATGCACTCACCTTCTTATCAGCGTCTGCAAGCGCTGATGTGCCATAGATGTAGGACTGCAGGTCTGCACCCCTCCTGCTGAACAGTGCTGATGCTTTGTTCAGCATGTTTTCCTTCCACTTCGCAGACCCTCCAAGGCCTGGGTAGGCAATCCCACCCTCAGAGACTCATCTTGTCACAGGTCTACCACCATGCAAGTAATGCAATGACTGTTCTTGATCCCGACGTGCACAGCATCAAGCCCCATTGCCCTCTCGCATTTGCAACAGAGAGAGTGTGCATCTTCAGTCCCACTGCTAGCACATGCAAATAATGCCCATATCCTCATGACTATATTTGCAAGAGGGCGGCACTCCTCTTGCGAACAGCAGTCATGGCGATAAAGACATATCACATGTAACGGGCTGTCTGAAGGGACACACACCTTCCGTGTCTTCATCGTCAGAAAGGTCAGACTCGTCATCTCGACCAGAAGCGGCTGCACGTCCCCCACGAGGCAAGTCCTCATAGTCGCTTCCTTCTGACTCATCCTCAGACCCTGCACCAGTCATACCCCACATCAACAAAGAACTCCTCAATCATCAACGTAATAGTCACAACGTTCGAGGGACCGCTGAAGGGGACACCTTGCATATAAATTACTGCTCTCCTCGTACCCCACCTGCTTTATTACAAGAAACTGTGCCACAATTACAAGATGAAAACTTTCCGGGATGTCAGGGCATCAGACAGAAGGAAGGAACATTCCCAGCATGGCATTAGTTCATGCCCCTATGAATGGCATCATTCTTCACCACTTGAACCCCCAGTAAAAACCCTTAGCCCAGACCCCTAAAACTAGGGGAAAATAAATATAAAAGGAAAGGAAAGAAAAGATGGCATGCCTGAAACGGCCCCAACGTCCACATCAGTGCTGGCGAGCGCGCGCCTTCGGGTGCGGCCGCCCACTGTGACTACCTGCTCCCTTGGCATTGTCACTTTCCCGCCTCCAGGCTGCTTGTCCCCCGCATCTTCACTTTCTGCATCAGAGAAGAAGGTGACATCCTCGGACGTGCGTGGGCGAGCTCTGGACTCTCTTCAAGTGCTGAATGGGTTTCTCTTCCTGGGTGCAGGTTGGCCTTTCCCTCCCTGTTTATCTCATGTCATGCTGCTCTCATTTTGGTGTGGCACTCTTTGACCGAGCCAGGCAGTGTTAGTTTTGTCTTGCAGCATGTGTTTTGTGTAGTATTTCCTGTCGTTGGTTGTGTTCCTGTAGTTACTGTGCAGCAGATGACTCTTCAGATTGTACTATTTTCCGAGTTCTACCCCAGTCAGCATGTTGTTCACTCGTTTTCACAAATGTCCAGACTTTCTGTTTTGCAGATATCTGGAGCATGATGGCAACTCGCACAGGAATTCAATGCCAGAATTCATTGTGTGCCACGCAGTGACCACTTGTTTGGAGCTGTCTGAGGACATCAAAACTCACAAGTACAACGCAACCTGCAGCATCAGAGTGTAGCCTGCATGCCTGTATTGCTGGGAATTTTGGAGGGACCACCGTGAAAAGGATGGAAAGTCAGACACTTCATGATTTCATGACATGCAATGCGCAAAAAAAAATTAAAAAAAAAGAGAAATTCAGCGCACCATCCTCGTCTTCTGAGCTATCCTCATCCGAGGCGCCTGCCTCGTCATCTTCTTCATGTTCGCTGCCGGTGTCATCATCCTCATCAGCGCTGACATCACCATCCATGTCAGCGCCGATGTCATCATGAGCATCATCGTCTGCGGAAGCGGCCGCGCCGCGGCCGAACATGCGGATGCGGCTGGCCGCCAGCTTCTGGTCGACTGCCTCCTGGGTTCCCTGAAGGTCCCTGACCATGCGCTCGCCCTCTCCCCCTGGCGCTGCACCCTCTCCTGTGTAGCTCACCTGGCCAACACACAGACAAAAAAATGACTCACTGCCACAAAAGCAATTTTTGAGCCCCCAGCATGAGGCAAATCAACATACTTCAAATCCAAGAAAGTGGTGGAGCTCAGGAAGTGTGTGCTTGAATGCTGAACAATGAGATCAGGTGAGTAAGATAAAGCTTGCTCGGGGAGATGTCCCCAAGATGACCCAAAACCTTGCATGAAGATCATAGTGTGGCCAAGCACATCAGACATCTCATTGCAGGTCAGCTTTTGGCAAGGTGAGGAAGTCCAAAAGTGAATCAAAGCAACAGACCTTCCAGTCGGGGATGTCAATGTAGACTGCATCCTTGTCGTACAGCAGACCTCCCACGTCGGCCATGGGCGCATACAGCAGGCGCTCCTTCTCGTTCAGGCCACGCTTCTTCACCGTGCTGGGCAGCGGGCAGGGATCCGGCAGCACATCAATATCCGCCACCTGGCACAGTAGTTACTTCTTAGTCAAGCTCACTTAGCTTTTGTTATTGGCTGCAGCTGGATAGACATGCAGCAACTGGACTTCACTGTAGTAAGGCTCTGACCCCTAAATGCTCACGGAGTACAGTCCCAGGAAGTTCCACCGTTTCAGGACTATTGACACCAATTGAGTGACATGCCCTTGGACAAAGACAGGGACTGCTAAGGAAAACAAAAAGGGGGCTCTCTAACAGACAAGCATGAGTGCCAGGCTGCGCTTTGGCTTGCTCCCAAACATGCAGAAAATCACGACCTCTCATAAAGACAGTCCAAAGCACGCACCGGAAAGTCGCCCACACCGGCCAGGTGGGCACGCGTGCCGGGTTTGAGGTTGGCGCCACGCAGATAGCCATACACAGTCACCTCCCTGTCGCATTTGGGATCCTCTGCCACGCGGTCCGGGGGCGTTATGTCCTGCGCACATCAAGTTGAACTGAAAATTCTGGAACTGATGGCCATGAGCAATGGTCCAAATCAATGACAAGGCAATAAGGACATCCGTGAGCACGCGCAGCATTCACACATGGCATGGCATGCTTGAACAAGGCGGGGTAATTAATGCCCAGCATTCACTGTTGAGCAGATTGACAAACCCAACACTTCTTCTGCTGCTCAGAAGACCTAGATAAATTGAAAAGTGCACATCACTTGGCAGAAGGAGGGAACGTGCACACCTCAAAGCGGTCAGTCAGGAGATAGGGGTGGGCGGTGCGCCAGGAGAGCGGCCGGAACTTCATGACAGAAATGAAGCGAGCCAGATTGTGGATCTCTCGCTGCAGGTACTTGCCGTGCCGCAGCCCGCTCAGATAAAACAGCTTCGCGCCTGCATGTGCAGCACGACAAGATCACATAACATGATCCCAAATGCCAATGTACCGAGGACAGAGACACCTTAGCCACAGCAGTGGTATGCCTCCTTGCAGGGTGCTGCTTTGCAATAAACAAAGAGCCTCAGCCCAAGACATACAGCTCCAAGCATAGTAGTTGACACATGCCCCAGATAACGAAAACTAGGGGGATACCTTGGTAGATCTCGGCCCAAAAGCGGTGCTTGAGGACCTTCTTGGTCTTCTTCAGCCGCTTGTTGTCCTTGAAGCCGTCCAGATGCGTAAGCACCCCCATCACCTTGGGGAATCCATGCACCTGCACATTCCAGGACCTTTTGACTCTCAAGCACTCAGCTCATGCTTTCTAGGCATGCCCTTTGCATCAAATCAAGACTGCAACAATGCGATCCAGTCTATTATTGCCAGGAGTGCTTACCCACAGACAAGCACAGCATTCTCTCTAAGGTTCATAACATACATGAACTAGCTGCAATGGCCTGGCTTTAGAAATGATCAAGGCACAAACCTGCAGGATATTGAGAAACTCAAATGTCTCCATTTCGAAGCCGAATGCGCCGTCGATGAGCAGCAGCACCAGGTCCGCATACTTGGCTGCATCGATCATTCCATTCAAATCCTGCTCAGGCAGCACACACATCCCCTCAACACACTGTCACTTGATCAGAGTTAATGCCTGCCTGTATGTGCAGGAGACACAACCATGCCGCTGTTTCACTGACACCTACAAATGGCAAAGGCCATTGCCACTAGAAGAGTCCACATGCTTCCACTGTAAATTACTACCAAAATTGCACTGCTATCAATGTCTTTGTAACATCACAGTGGCGCATGTGGGCACGTTTGGCATAGCCATTTATATGTGCATGACCGCGATCAACTTTGATTGCAATGGTAACCTTTGGTTTAAGGCAGTATGGAATTGGGTGATTCATCTACAACAGGCCAGCCTGAAAATGGCAGTCAACAACCAAAAGTAACAGAATATTCATGAAAAAGCACTTCCAGCCTTATTCCCTGAATACCTGTTTGCCTAATGGGTGATCTGGAGCCGCAAATAAGCATATTTTGAGGGTCTGGCCAATCAAAGGATGCTTAGGAAGCATCTCAGGTGGAAAGGGATGAATGCCTACCTGCGGGCACTCCAAGAACGTGAGGCGGCGAGCCTTCCCAGAAACCAGGGTGATGGGGCCCTTGACCTCTGACAGCGACTGCCGAGTGAAGTGCTTGATCAAAGACCTGATCACAAGCGACTTGCCCACCTGCAAACAGCAGCAAGGTGTGACACTCATGCTCGACACATCCCTGTAATTTGCTTTGCAAGATAGTCAAAGCTGTGGAGAACGTGCTGCGCAGCAGGTTTTCCAGCTCAGGACATGGGTGACCTGTGACGGCCCGATTATGCATGACTGGTGCCAGCCGTCTCAGGGCGCCCACCTCGACGGCTGGGGGCCCTGAGACAGCTGGCACGTGCCATAAACAAAAAGGCCGCCATGGATCACCCGCAACCTTCAAGCTTGAAAACCTGCCATGTGCATCTGCTGTGGATTGTATAAGCATCATGTGCTTCACTGTCTGTTGTGCATTGCAGATGACCATGGCAGCGGTCACTGAGGTTGCGAATGAGGTTGCCAAGAGCTTTGACTGACCTGTGGGGGGCCTTGCACAAGGACCACAAACGGTGGAGGCTCCTCAGGTGCTCGCTCCACAACCGGCACTGCAACAAATCCACAAATGAGCAATGAATATGTGCCTGCTTCATGAAGTACTGCAATATGGAAATGCCCCTGATGACCGCAGGAGGCAGAAACTCTAGCAATCTGCTGCTGCCAGCATGCACGGCAGAAGAGGTGCACGGAGACAAACAAGAGACATGCAGCTCAGTGGAATGTTGTCGGCACAGGGAGAAGGTCTCCCCGCTCAGTTCTATCAACTTTCATTGACCATCATTGCTGCATGTCCTTGCAACCATGCCACTTCATGTCAGTTGAAGGGGTATGGGTGGCAACCACATAACAGATTTAAACCATATCACATGGACAACCGCCATCTTGCACATGTTGACACTCGCTTTGCTGACCAGCCCGTGACTTTGTAATGCAACATCTACATGCCTCACAGGTAGCAGAGGGCTTGGCATGTCACCGTGCATGCGCTTCTGTTCCTTGTCGGCCGTGCGCGCTCGCTGCAGCTTGGCCTTGAAGCGCGACTTGTTCAGGAAGGCCTTGGGGTTGCGCTTCATCTCCTCTGTCATCTCCCCCGAGGCCCGCTTCTTCTTGTCGGCCACCTTCTTCTTGGCCGCCTTCTTGCCAGACTTCTTCTTCTTGTGCGCTGCGACACAAATGTGCACACCCGCTTCAGTAACCGATGCGCAAAAGCCCAACTGTAATTTTTGGCCTGCTATGCTATGCGTCTGAGAGGGACATAGGCACAACAAAACATGAGGGCATACAGCAAGACTGACCTGTCTTTTCCCCCATACTGCAATTATTCTTCACTCCTTCCAGCAGCACAGTGTGAGTCTGTCGAGGTGGCTATCGCGATATTGGTTCTCCTGGTTCACTGCGCAGCAATCTTCCTGAAGCAACCAACATTGCCTTGCAAGGTACTATGATATTTCCAACGGGTTTTGATCCTGCGCCCGACTCCTGATGGTGCAGTATTTCACTGTATTACTGAACTTGCAACTGTTTTACAAAAGCACAAAACAACGTGATCACGTGCATGTGTAAAACTTCAAATACTTCCAGAAGTCCCTGGACAACGTCATATAAGGGCACTGCGTATCCTTTGGTGAACTAGCCAGAGCTGCAAGGCATACCAGTACAGTTTACTGAGTGGCGTAAGACGGCATTCAAGCAGAAGCTTACCAGAGTTGATCTGTAAGGATACTGCATATTCCCAAACAACGCGACGCACCACAACAAGCGCTGGATGAGCAAAAGGGCTTGCTGCTGAACTGTTTTCTAACCAATTATAGAAAAGTGGATGCAGTCACAAGTTGTCGATCAAGTGGGTACTACACATCGCAGAAGTGAGATATGATGTTTGTCTCTGCCTTTGTTGTTTCCTTCTTCCTTTTCATTGCCGCGTCCGATGCTGCTTTCGGAGCCGCTTTCGGAGAAGTCATCGGTGACGTGATCTCGGAACGCAGACACCGGCCCAATTGGAGCCTCCGACTGGAACAAAAGTACTTCAAAACAGAGTAGGTGAATATTTTTGACTTCATGTGTGTCAGATTCATCTGTCAATGAGAGCACGCTTCACATCGTCAGGGGTGGGTCAGATCATTTTGCCTCATCCCGCACTTAGTCCTGTCTATTGCAACCGTATAGAAGGAGAACACATGCAGTTCAATTTATAGTGATATAGAAGATAAGGAGAAGCAACAGAAATCCATGGGCGAGAAGAGGAAACTCGCACCGCCAGGGCAGCTGGCAAAGCGCCTGAAGTCCTCAATACTACAACAGCCAAATGGGGCGCATCATGCTAGCAGTAAGAGTCGCTCCAAGCATGCGACAACAGCAGGCTCTCTGCACCCGGGCAGCGCTGCAACCAGAGAAGAGGTCCCAGCTACACTGAGGTCTGAACAGAGTGACTCTGAAGCGGACGATGAGGAGCAATTGCAGGTGTGTCGCCTGAATAAGATTGGATCTGAGACTAGCTTCTATCCAAGAACAGACTGGCCCTTGTGTGTCATCTTTGATGAGACTGACAGTGCACCTATCATATGCAGGGAGGACTGGACGAAGGGACAGGGGCTGCCTACAATAAGTTGCTGGGGCTGTTGTCGAAGGTGGGAAATGTGGGAGGACAACGGCATGACAGAGGGAAGGGGAAGGGGAGACATGCTGCTGCATCTAACAAACAATCACACCAGCAATCAGAAGGTGACACCTTTTGGCTGCCTGCCATTGTATTGAATACAAATGGAATCAGGTTAGCTAGCAATAATAGAAATAATAATGATGTCATATGATGTGTACACGTGAATTGAGTGACCCTCCTATTGTTTGAAGTGCATGCAGAGAGCTCGATTGCCTGGGTACAGGTAATGGCTCAGGAAAGGACTATGCCGCCAAGCAGCCTGAAGCTGGGGCGCTTGAGGGAGTGAAGTCTAAGACAGGACAATCTGTTGGCAGCAAGACAGCGGAGCCAGCATCAGCCGCCCCTAATGGAGCAGCAGCCGGACATGCTCCTCGCACAGAAGCCATTGACCATTTCACTGAGCATTTTGAGAGGTGCACATATTTCTGCGCGCTGAGACTTTAATACAAGAGTAGAGAGAAAATGTGGACTGGGGCCTTCCTGCCAGCCAGCATCAGTTCTTACGGAGATGCGTTGCATGCAACGGCCTGCCGCACTGGTAAATGACAGATGAGGAATCTGGCAATACTAGTGCATGAGGAGCTAGGTCACTGTGTTGTGAGCAGGCAGTTGTCTCAGGAGGAGATTGCGCAGCTCAGGAGCGCTCCTCCAGAGTTCACCAACGCACTTTTGCCTGGAGTATGGCCGGGCGCGACATGTCAAGTATCAGGCAGCCCACTTCAACAGGTGCCCGCACGTCCTGGCGAAGGATTGTTGACCATGCTTGTTGATCAAACTCCTTACTGATCTGAGCTTAGAACATCTAAGCCATGCTGGATAGTACGAGTGCCCGTTGCATGTAGCTGCATAATGCACTACCTGCAGCGCTGCTGTGTCCATGAGCCTGTATGAGGATTCTGCTTGCCGTCAAGTGCTGGAATCGCATCCAGGTGATGAACTGACTGCTGGCAGGGTATATTTGACTGTGCAAACATGAGTAAGGTTCTTGCTGCAGGCACCCCACACGCTGGCACATGCCGGCGTGCAGCCGCGGCTGGTCACCCGGTGGCGGGAAGTGCATGAGGCGAAGTTCAGCAATGGGAAAGAGCCAAAATTGGACAGGGACTCTGCTGCAGAGGAGGGCATGTTCAAGACCCCGGAGCAGCGCACATTTTTCGGTCTGTGCGTCAGCTACAAGGACATCTTCTTCCCTTTGAGGCCCTACCCAACCAGGTCCCTTGCTGACCTCTTATTTCACCTTTCTTATTAGCGAAGCCTCGTGTAAGAACATCATGACACGCAATGTCTTTTGGTAGAGAACCTCCAGCATACGTTCTGCATCGAATCCTTGCTAACCACATTTGCAGCTGTTGATATTGATAGAAATATTACTCTGCCTGCTGCAGCCTGGAAGAGAGCAATCCAGTCATGGACGCATACCTGCTCCACTGCATCAACCACGTCTACTCTACTGCAGCACTCATAAAGAGGAACAACGATCGGCTGAAAGCAGCGGGTGACGATGCAGGGGACACCCCCCGAGACCAGGGGTTCACCAGAGCAAAGGTCTGTGCGCCCCTCTATTAAACGTGTCTCAAGGGTAGTAAATGATTAGTCATGCAAGCCCCATGCATGCAGCAGGCTGCAGCTTGAGCAACAGTAGTGCATTAATGGCTTTGCCTGAATTTTCAGGCAAAGCAACGCGTGGGATTGACAAGTTTGTACCTCCTTGTCCGGGCATTGATAAGTCATCGCACTCCTGTGTGGATACGGTATTCTGACATGTTAACAGTTGGTTTCACAGAACTCTTTGCATGGCATTTCCTGTGCCAATAATGCAGCGTGTGAAGGCATGTGTGCATGTGCCGGCAGGTGCTCATCCTGCTGCCGCTTCGGAGCGTGGCGCTCCGGGTTGTTTCCCGGCTGCTGGAACTCGCGCAGAAGGAGAACCGCGCCGACTCCATCCAGAACAAGCAGCGCTTCCTGGAGGACTTTGGTGCGGCTGAGTCAGACGATGAGGAGGAAGAAGAGGGCCTTGGTGAAGATGCCGGGGAGCCAAACCAGGCGCGCGCCAAACCTGGCAAGAAGGGGGGGCCAGCCGGGGGAACCCCAGCCGAACATGCCGCGCTCTTCGGTGGCAATAGCGACGACCATTTCCGCCTCGGCGTCAAGGTCACCAGGTATGACTACTGTAGCTGATAGAGTTATTGCATCCTGTTGCATGCAGTGCACTTGACAACATGATTGTCATAGTGTGCTGGACCTCATGCTGAAAGTGGTGCGGGCTCTGATTTTGTTGCATGGAGGAAAGCTTAAGGAACTTCTGGCCTGTTGGTGGCCATTCACAGTGCTTGGAGGCTGAACATACTTCATGAGCACATTTACAGTGTGAGATGGAAAATTGTGCAGAATATGTGGAATATCTTTCCTTCTATGATGTGTGCAGAGGGGCGATAAAGCTGTATGCAGACTTCCTGCAGAGCGACATCATAGTGGCATCCCCAATTGCGCTCATGACAAAATTGGCAGAGCCGCCAGAGGAAGGGGGCGGTGGGCCTGCAGACTTCTTGTCCTCCATAGAGATCGCTGTGGTAGACCGCGCCGATGTCCTCCTCATGCAGAATTGGGCCCATGTTGTCTCAGGTGCGCCGCGTCAGAATGCAACATATGTACAGTATGAATCCTGAGAGCTTGCTTTTGGGATGTGGTATGAGGGGCAAGTCCACACTTGTGATAGATGTGCTCTCTGGCTGCGGTTGCACCTTGTGAAGCAGGCTTCTCAGCTGCAAGGCTCTACTCTGGGTGGTAATTGGCACACACAGGGCGTCAAGAACTGGAAAGCTTGCATGGGACGTTTCCTGAATTTTTTTGAGGTAGCTGATGTGTTTCTCATAAATAATCTTGTGTTACACTTGCAGTTTTTGAAGCCATGAACAAGGTGCCGGAGGCGCAGCATGGCACGGACATCATGCGAGTGCGCGAGCATTTCTTGAGCGGCAATGGCGCCGCATACCGGCAAACCATCATGCTATCATCCTTTGCCTCCGCTGAGATGAACGCGCTGTTCAACCACACATGCACCAACTGGGAGGGCCGGGTGAAGCTGCGGGTGGACCACCAGGTGGGCAGCGCCACCTAGACACTGTGCAATTGGGTGCCGCACGGTGTTCTGGAATTGCTTTGCTACAAACACACTGTGCTGGGTTAGATATCTTCCAAAAATCACCTTAATGCTGCAGGTGTTAAGAGCTGCACCTTTCTATGCTCGAGTGGGTCTCCCCAACAGCAGAAGGATATGTGAGTGAGGTGGTCTCCACACTGCACAGTGTGTTGTTGGTGGAACTTGAGGACTTCAGTACTCCACAGCTGGTCTGAGGCAGAGGTTGCTGAGCCAGATGGTCTCACATGTGCGTCGCGTGATCAGCGAAGCTGGCAGCATTGAAATGCTGCATTTCACTGATCATGTGGCACACATGTGGGACCATGCTGGCAGCAGCGACAGCAAAAGGAGGACTTATATCACAGTAAATCTGAGCGTTTCATACTCCATATTACAAAAATCAACCACCACTTATGCCCTGTTTGGCGCAGGGGGTGCTGGGCCAGGTGATCCCACAGGTGCGCCAGATGTTCGAGCGGCTGCCAGCGGCCACCGCGGCGGCCGACGCTGATGCGCGCTTTGAGCACTTCCGGGCCAACTTATGGCCGCGCATGAAGGAGACCGGCGCCAAAGGTGTGCTCCTCTCATGCTGTCTTCCATCGTTGTACATCATCAATGCATTTGACGGGAACTTGATCCTTGAGAAAACCAAAAGCCAAAGGCCTTGATGCGTATGTACAAGCGGCGCATCTGCTGCCATGTGGACATGCGCACTCTGATCTGCAACAAATGACCTCTGGTAGAAAATAGCACAGAACGATCACATACATTCCTCCCTGCATTGTCAGGTCCTGACACTTTCAATAGACTGATCTGTGCTTGGGTGTGCCCTTAGCGGCTGCAGTCAGTCTCCTGCAAGTAGTGTGAAGCTCAGAGGACATGAGAAGGTCCACAGCATGTTCTTTAACCTTCACATGCCATCGCAGGGCAGCTCATCTTCGTGTCATCCTATTTCGACTACGTCCGCCTGCGCAACTTCCTGAAGGCGGAGGACGCGGCGTTTGCGGGCCTGTCAGAGTACGCAGCGCCTAAACAGGCGGCGCGCGGCCGCTCGCTGTTTGCCGACGGCCGGCTGCCGCTCGCGCTGCTTACCGAGCGCTCTCACTTCTACAACCGCGCTCGTGTAAAAGGTGTCAAGGTGGGTCCTCACGCTTTTGTCTATACGTCCCAACAGAGGGAGGAGTCTGTGCTGGGGGCACTGATCGGTATTGCCATGCATGCGACTGTTGACAGTGGCATGCAGCTCGCGCTGAATCACAGAGCGCCTCATACTTCAACAACCGTGCTCGCATCCATGGTGTCAAGGTAGGGCCCCAGATTCTGTAGCTGACAGTCCAATATGGAGAGAAGAAGTGCTGTGCTGGCGCTAAGAACCAGGCGTTGCCCTGCATGCCACTGTCAGCAAGCAGTGCTGCTCGCGCTGCTCCCCGAGCGCTCGCACTTCTACAACCGAGCTTGCGTCCGCATTGTCAAGGTCAGTGAGTCAGTCAGTCAATCACACCTGTCTGAGCCACCTAGGGCTGAATAGATGTCTGGCCCAAAGTGGCTCTGGGACTGCGCCTGTCCATAAGGAAGGCTCAAGTTGCACTGTTGGGTGCAAGTGATAGAGGAGGGGTTGCATTGTGATGCTCCTGCATCCTCCTGTCAAGCAGCAGTGCTTTTCACCAATACCCTTTGCATGATGTAATTGCTTCTTCTTCTGCATGCTAGGAGCCAGCAGCCACTCCCATCTACCTGGTTTCTCTGACTAAAGAGAAGGGGATGCTGGTTGCACAGGACCTGCTGTTCTATCGGCTCCCCAACCATGCGCACTTCTACCCCGAGATGGTGAACCTGTTGCGGGCGCGCGACGAGTCAGGAGTTACTCATGCCACCGTCAGCGTGCTCTTCACCAAGTACGATGCGCTGCGGCTGGAGCCGGTTGTGGGCGCTGTGCGCGCCAAAAAGATGCTCAAGAGCAAAACTGGGACATACCTTTTTTGCTGAAATGCTTTCTTTACTGTGTTCTTCATACAGGACTGCAAACGGCACTGTTGACATGTCAGCAGGATTGCATTTTTATTGCCTGTCTCACCATCTGTAATGCCTTTTGGTCACCAGCTCCAATTCAGTCCTTACAATTCAAACGATGAAGCTGCCCATGGGAACACACAGATGGCAATCACCAGAATGCTACAGGTTGATACACAGTTCTATGCTGTTATAACTTAGAACTTTGAAAGTGCTGGCCACAACACGATGATGACACATTATCCGCTGGCCATAGACACAATAATGCCACATCTCCACAGGGAGCACAGTACTGTGAAGCTGATTTTACATGCGCAATGTTATACAAGGTTCATCTGTTGTGAGCATTTGCTGGTAGGATTTGTTACATATAGCAACTTACTGCTCAGGCAGGCTTTCCCGCGCTCGCACAGTTGGGACTTGTTTCACAATGCATGCTGTAGTCCTCACGTCCAAATCTTGACTGATCTGATTCTCTTTTAGGACATCATCCTCGAGATGCTTGTGATGAACGTCTTCACGATGTCCGTCTGGCCAAAAATTGACGCCACAAAGACGATGACAACGGCTGCTGCCCACTTCATGTTTACCCCAAGCATGTCCAGCTTCTTCTCCTACGATCGACAGGCAATGGAGATGTTCAGTGCGGTCCTAACACAGGTGTGCATGAACAATCAGCAGCAATGATGGGAGCAAAGTATGGAGAAAGCGCACAAGCTGCAGCCGGGTGACCTCCACCTCCTGCTTCACCTTGTCCAACTTGTTTTCCTTCAGGTGAAGCATAACAAAAAGTTATTTCGACGGCAGCTCTAACACCACGCATTGTGGACCTCTTACATGTTGGGATAGTGAAGAAAGCACAAGGCAGGAATAGCGCACCGCCTGCAACCGGGACACCACAACTTCCTGCTTAAACACTATAACTTCTTTGGTCAGGTCCCCAATGTCTTTGCGCAGCGACCCCACGGCCTGCAATTTTTATGAAAGAATCAGAGGCGGCAAAGCCATTCCTTATTTCGCCAGCAAAAGCAGCATTTACAAAGCAACAGGTTTCACAGACAAAGCTGTTGTCGCAACGTACATAGTTGAGTGCGTCCGACATGACGGCCAGGTGGACATGTGCCTGGTGCTGAGGGACGCGAGCCTTGATCAGCCGTTCTTCCTGGGGTACGGGATCCCAGCCAGCTACTGAGACACTGGCACAGCTGTGCACAGCAGATTTGCCGTTTGCCACCCCTTCAGCGTGGTAAGAACTCGACGGAACAGTGCGTGAACAATAATTTCACATAGCATCAGGAAGGACTTTACACTTCGCACCTCCTTGGTGCCTTTTGGTGCTTACAACTGCATCCCAACGAAAACTTCGAAGTCGTAGCAGAGGCGAACATTATTGCTGGCAATATCTCAAATGTCTATACAAGATTATTTACTGACAAATCAGAGCACGACACTTCCTTTTCTCTGCTGCACTGCTCCTTCAAGTGTGCCATCATTGGTGCCATTGGATGCAGCAATTCTCAGAATCGGTCACAGTGACGGAATTGTTTAGCCAAGATTTTTCTCGGAGGCGCAACAATAAATTGTGTTCGCCCGACCTGGCCGTTTGGCGTAAATAAGATATTTTCTTCCGCCGCAGTAAAAACCATGATTTACCAGTTTCTAGAGGTATTTACACGTTCAATATGGAGAAATGCCCTGTATGAGGCCTTTGTAAGATCGATGGCAAAACTCGAGCTGCTATCGTAAGGCTTTACCGCGTATATATTACACTCGCCCCCACCAAGGAGCCTTTCGCCCCGAAAGGTGGATTAAGTCGCCGTAGCGGAGAAATATTCGATTTCTACGAGGAAATCGAGAAATGCGACTCGCGGGAAGTGAACCCGGAACGCCAGAATAGCCAGAATAGCGTAGACCCATTTGGGATCGAACGGACTCCGAAACCATGTAAGATCGATGGCAAAACTCGAGCTGCTATCGTAAGGCTTTATCGCGTATATATTACAGCCTTTCTGCCCGTTTCCGAGCCGTCTACACCGAAATCGACCGGTAAAGGAACATTTGAGCAAGCCAATAAATATTTTTAGGAGCAAAAGTGGCGTTTTGGGCAAGGGATTGTTAATCAATATTGTTATATACATTAATGTCCGCCAGATCTAGATTGTGACGGACTCCGTGGCCTCGATTTTCGACACCAACTGGTGCCACGTAAGGGTGGGGAACGCCAACTGGCGTCACGTAAGGGTGGGGAAGGGGCACATGATAGAGATAATCCGGCCCAGGCGAACCGAAGTTTAAGGGCATTCGCCTTCTGGCGAATGACCAAAAATTGCAGATATCAATTAATTCCCCTTAGTTTGGCTTATCTGGATCACGTGCTTACGAGGTCCCCTCAGCCCGCCACGCTCCGATCATGCTTCGCCATTGGGCAGCAGGCAGATGAGGCAGCTCCACCTGGGCGAATGGGGAACCGAAGCGAACCCACCTCCCCGCTTGGCGCGGGTTTCCTCAACACACTGCTCCCGGCAATCTTCCAAGCTTGCACACCCATAGGTGCCTCCCAAAAATATCCAAGTGTCTATCTTGATCGCTGCCGTGGGTGTGACTGGAAGAGGAGGTACGAAAGTGGGGCGCAGCGGAGCGATGAGGGACTGACTACCTACCTTGGATGTCTCCTGCCCCGCAAAACCTGGCTAGTCCATCCATCCCGGGCGACTGGCATGTCTCGTCAGCCCGACCGTCGACATTCAAACGTCGGCACTGAGAAAGAGCATGAGCACGCAGAGTCCTGGCAGGTCCGAACCTTTGATGGCCCTGTGCTCTGGGTGTGTTCGGGTGGCTTCCCCTGTACGAGGATGGTTTTTCATAGTCAGCTTGCATCACCGTTCCTGCTGGGTGTTCACATAGGATTGATGCACGTATATCAGCCTTCTGTATGCAATCCGTAATGGTTTTGGTGTCCTACTAGGAAAAGCGGTCAAACCGTATCTTGGTGTATCTTAAGCACCCGAGAGCGCGCGCAGATCTCGCTGGTAACGTGCCTGATAGGCCGAAAAGTTATCGTGCAACAAGTAGGATAGTTTTGCAAGCACGGTATAGCGTTGCACTCGGAGAGCTCGGCGCATAAGAAAATCTAGCAACACGTGCAATGCGTCTGTGAAAATTTGTGAAGGTCCCGCCATTACTGGCAGCAATCGACGTATGCATCTATGCGGAGCCGTGAGATTCGATAGAGGAGCGGCAGTATCCACATGCCTCCATGTCCAGGTGTCCCTGTAGCCTAATGCAGTGTATGCTCTGCGATGCCTTTCACGGAGGCACAAGTGCCCACATTCCTTGAGGTGCACGACGGCCTCACGCAGTATTCCTTATGCACCGGAATGAAAGGGGATGCCCCCTGTAGGTTGCACACAAGCTTCATTTCCTTTTTGCGTATTTTGTGACTGGGCATGCACTGTGGATTCCCGTCCTTTGCCCAGATGAAGCAGAGCTGCGCATCACCCCTTTTCAAAGCTGTTTGAACTGTAGCACTGTCTATTCTGCGTCAAGCCTTGCTGTTTCGTCTGTTAAAGTGGGCGAGTGACTATGCAGTCCTGTGAGGACTCATGGAGCCAGAATCCACAAAACACATCAGCTCGGTGCTTGCAGAGGAGTGACTTTCATGTTGATAATTGCTGCTGTGCTGCAGGAACAGGAGGGAAAGGGGAAGGAGGAGGGTAAGCTGTGGCCTGTGGAACAGAAAGGGCAGCCCTCAGAGGTGGAACATGGCGCAGCTGATGGAGGAGGAAAAGACACAACCACAGCTGCGCATGCAGGTGCTCACCATGCTCTGTGTGAACTCCCACTCATAACAATGCTGTGATCTTATGCCAACAGTGCAAACTTGGCTGCATTGCCTGCATGTCTTTTCTGTGGCTGTCCATCGTTTGCCAACTCCTCTGCTCCAGAGCCATCAACCTGCAAGTCCTGTTCCAACACAAGATTGAGGACCCCACACGCTGTGCATCAAAGTGAGGAATTAGAGCGTTTGCACAGAACAACTCAGTTATGCAGACAGCACTCATCTACAGCAAAATGCAGAAAGCCAAATTGCCCAGCGACTGGCTTCCCAGGTGGCGAGGCAGCAGAGGCACCGGCTCTGCGGAAAAGTCAAAGGCGCAGCGAAATGCAGCAGGCAACCACGCAGTCTCAGCAGCCGCCTCAGGCACAGTCGGCCGCGGCCCCATCTGGTAGCCTGCCAGCAGGCAGGGGGTCAAATGTGGGCCTCGCTGCCGGAGATCCCCCCGCTCAGGCCCCCCGGCCGCTGCCACCGCAGCCGAGCGGCCGGCCGCCGCTCCCCCCGACTGAGATGCTGAGGGCACAGGTGATCAGTCATGCTCAAGTTATATTAGCAGGCCTTTACATATCAAGGCTGGAATGCACTTGAGTTGTCATGCACCAACCTTTGATGGCCTGGCAATTGAAGTCCAGCAAATGTGTGACGTACTGTGGAGGTGTCAGGGTTCGCTGCCGAATCTGTTGCTGCTGATCTTCCAGCAGCACTTCCAGACAAGCACACCAGGCAGTGGCACAACCATAATCCCATATCAGCTGGGGTACCTTGTTCACCGGACGACACAGCCTCAACTCCTGGGGAAGTTGTCTGATCGAGGAAGCTAACCAGTCATGACCTCATGATACTTTATTTTGCATTCTTGTGAACACTGCGATGTGCAGATCGCAGTGCAGGCGTTTGGAAGCGCGGGAGGGTCGGAGGCAGGCCGAGCCGGTCCGGTGTCCACGGCATACCCCTCTCTTGAGGCATTAGCCGCGGCCGGCAGCGCGGCGACCGCCGAGGGCATCGGCACCAGCGGCGGGGGCGAGGTGTGTGCCATAGTAACCTCTTAGTCACCCTGCACATTTGCATGGCATCGGCATCGGCACCAGCGGCAGAGTCAAGGTGTGTGCCGGAAGCTGTCCCTGTAATCCTTAGTCATCCTGCACTCCTGCGTGAGTTTGAGACAGGGTGGCTGGGATTTCGGGGGTTGGTTGAGACCTGAAGGGTGTGTGGCACTAACAGCAGGGGGTGGACACGGAGGGCGGTGACGTCATCAGCCACCGGAAGCGGCGAGGCGTTGACTACGATGCGGCTGAGGAGCTCAGTGAGACTGAAGGTGGTTCTCGAGCCCTCCATGGTCTTTTAAGGCTTGACAGCTAAGCTGGAAACTGTGGCGCAGCGGCGGGAGGAACGAGCTATGGATATGTCTTCTTCTCACCATCTGCATTGCTGATTCTTCCCCTTGCGCCACATTCCACCCTCTCAGCAGTGCATGCGTCCTGCTGTGTTGCCGCATGATACGGTTGATTTGTGTGCATGTGCCCCCTCATATGTCGTTGATTGTGCATCTACAGGCGAAGGGGGCAGCGGGGATTCGCGGCGCGACCCGAGCGGCCGGGGCAACAAGAAGCCGCGACTGGTGTGGACTGCAGAGCTGCATGCGCGCTTCATGAATGCCGTCACCCACCTGGTGCGCCTTACTTCCAGTGTCAATCAAGTCCGTTCCAATGCTCCTGTCACATGCTGCTTGCACGACGATGAAGGAACTCCCAGGCCCTGTTCCTCCTCTCTTTTGTCCTACTGCTGTTTGCATGTGCTTGCTTCCGGCAGGCAAGCTCTCTGTGCAGATTAAGATTCCCATGAGTTCTAAAAATCATAGTGCCCCTGTCATTAGAGCCATATCTTTCATCCTCCTTTAACATGTGGCGAGATTTACTTAGGGCCCAATGGAAGCAGTGCGTCTGCACCTCTCATGATGCTTTCACCTGAACAGGGGGTGAAGCATGCGGTGCCAAAGACGATCCTGCAGCTTATGAACGTGGAGGGAATGACGCGGGAGAACGTGGCCAGCCACCTGCAGAAGTACCGCCTGTACCTGAAGAGGCTCGCCGGATACCCTTCGGCCGCTCGGCTTCCCCTGGACACCCTCCAGCAGGTTCAGCAGGCACGCCCACATACCCCTGTGTCAACTACAAGTGCTGCTGTAACTCCCAATCATTTCACACATTTTTCCGCTGTGCATAAATCCCCACATACCTACTGTGGAATAACTTTGTCCATTGTCCCCCTTTGTGCTTGTGCTTTAACCAGATACAAGCCCCACCCACCAGTACTAAGTGAGGAAAAGTGCTTGCATAGCGCGGTGGCGTGCCAGCACATGGATTCATCCATCTAAAGAGTATGTACTGCAATGTGATTCAGACAGGCATGGCAAAAGGAGGGCTGCAGACAGAGCCTGGGGCTGCTAAGTGAACAAACATGAGCTGTATGACTGCAAGGTTGCTGCTGGCGGCCCTGATGTTCCAGTCATGCGCATGCAGGCAATTCAGCAGCAGGGACACCCACCGCTCTTCCAGCCAGGCATGGGTGCCCTCCCCCCCGGTGCAGGTGGGCCAGTCATTGATTCTGTAGGATATTGTGCGAGTATTATGCCCTCGCGGGTACACACATTAAAGATTGTTGTCAGCTTGATTGTCCACAAGACCTAAATGTCAAGGCAAATGGGTTTGGATGGCTATGTCTGTGTCGCTGTATCCAGCACTCTTCCCCACACAAGTTTGCCACGTCGATTGATGATGACCTGTGCATTGCTGTTATTGCGGTTGTTTCTCTTTTCAGATCTGTAGTACTGCAATTCTAGAAGGGGACATGTGCGCATCAACATCAGTGCACAGGACTGCCTTGTAGCCATTCCAGCATACGGTATGGTGCGTGCAACCCGGGATTGATTTCGAGTATCCCGGGAAGTTATGTCTTACATCCACAGGTATGTGAATTTTGTTGCGTTGATAGAAACCCGTGGCTTGTCTCCCCGCAGTGATGGCATCAGTTCTGGGCGCCCAGCTGGTCCTTTAGACTCTGGGAACACATTGCACACCCTGCTCTTTCTGATAACCGCATGTACTCCCAGAGTTTGAGCGCCCACCAGAGCGCCCAGGACAGATGCTACTATTGCTGGCAGTCAGGACACGGCATCCATCAGTGCAACAAACGATAAATGAACAAAATCAAGTGCAGCTCCCTGCAATGTTGTGATAGGCCATCATGGAGTGCTGCTGCAGGTGTCGTGCCTTTCCAGGGGTTCATGCCGCCACCGCCGGCCGGAGCGGGGGGTCCGCATCTGCACTGGGGGACCCCGGCGGTCCCCTCGACCACCGAGGGGGGTGCGCCTGCTGAGGGCAGCAGCCAAATGCCTGGCAACCCGTGGCTGGCGCTCCAACAGAGTGAGCCCCTTCCAGAATCCAGGGGGCACCTAGCCAAACAAATTCATCTCTGATATTTGCACAACCCAAGGACCTCTGCAGAGCTCCATTCTGATTCGATCATAGAATATTTGTAAACCTCCACAGAGTTCTCCACTTTGTTTTAGGTGTTATCCTATCACAACGGAGTGGTACTGCTCCTACAGATGGCTGTCAACGAATGGTAGCAACATGAGATATCTTGGTCCACATGCTTGTGCAACTCTATCCAGGTACATCCATGATCTGGAAAAGCCATTTAGGTTGGCTTTATTCATCTAGAAGAGCGGATGTGCAAACACGACTTCTCAGATGTGCCTAACAAACAGGTGCCATGACTTGCAGGTGGGTATGGCAGCGCGATGGCGTTCCCGCAGCTGGGCAGCTTTGGGCAGTCGCCGAGCAGCTTCCCAGGGCAGGATGTAACCCCCGGCCTGCCCTATGGCTGGGTGTGGGGCCTGGGTCCCCCTGGCGGCGGCCCCATGGGTCCCCCACCGCAGCAACCATCCGGACAGGCACTTGGACAGCCCATCCCTTCTGCAGCACCAAGCGGTGCATACATCCCCTACATGTCTGTCAGAGACCTAAGTGCAGACACTCAGACTTGCACTGCGGCTGCAATCGCTCTGTCTTGACTCTTCCGAGTTGTAAACTCATCCGTTCCTGTGCGAATGTGCACATCATAAGTCAGTGCCTGCACTGTGGCGCTCTGTCACATTTTCATGAGATGCACAAAATTGGACCTGATATCGTTTATACACACTCCTGAAGTAGGGAGCTTGCTGAAATCCGACAGATCACAGATTTTGCATTTTCCCAGATCCGGGGCCGTCAGCTGAGCGCTTGGACCGGCCGCCGGGCGCAGCTGCGGAGGGGGGTCTTGCCACAGCCAGGGACCCCCCAGCAGCGGCTACAGAGGGGGGACCATCAGCAGCGGCGGAAGGGGGACTCGTGCATGAGTCAAAGCCGGCACATGAGGCAAAAGTAGCAACAACGTCACCACCGTCTTGATCTTGATGCAAGTGTGTATCTCCATGTGGAGCACAATTGAGGACACTCGCGCCGGGCCACACTGATTGGTGGACATGCACCAGGCCTCAGCTCACTGCACGCAAAACCATGCCAGGCAGTTCTCATGTATGGCCGCCCTTGCACCTGTCAATATTGTAGAAGCTGTTGCAAGGCGCCATTGCCGCCTTGTCTGGTTTGCTAGAAGCCAGACTTCTCCCGTCGCCCTACCAGGACACTAGAATAGTGCAAGGGCCTGCTCATGTTGGCGCAAAGCAACAGACCTCAATGGGCCGGGAGTTTCAAGAAGGCAGAATGAGTCACAAAGTAGGTAGGCTTCTGAGAGTCCACTGGCAACTTTGGGTGTGAGCAGGTACATGCCCCCTCTTGGAACAGGAGTCGGCAAAGCTGGTGAATAGAGAGGCCGTGTCTTGTCAAATGGGTTTGGAAAACGGCATCATAGAGGCATGCTGGGATTCTCAGGACATCTGTGTGGGCTAACCTGTGGACGCTCACCCTTAGCACAGCTTGATCCTGAGTACAAATCTGATCACATTAGACTCTGTGTTTGCAACTTCCGCACCTTCATGTAGCAGATTGTCACCATAGTAGTGGCTTTGAACAGCTGCAGGCTGGGAAGAGGGGCATAGGATATCAGGAAGCTGCCTTCAAATCACTCCAAAGGGGTGGTTACTGTTGAATTTCCATGCAGAATGAGCGAGCACACTGAAAAGAGGACACAACTTCGGCTGTACATTGCTTTCAGATGTACACTAAGCCACTCCCACGCCCCGCTCCTGTTGTGTGCAGCCTCCATTCTCAGGAGGCATTGTTTTGCTTTCCACATAGATGCGTTGGTGCGCTGCGCGAAACTGTTTCGACTCGCTACTTGCAGAGTTTGGACAGCTGCAGTAGATGCCAAGCATGTGCTAACATGTGCAGGTGCCAGGATCAGGCTATCACACTCGTTTGCATGAAGTCTCATTAGGGAGCATGGGTGACTGCTCGGATTCCAGATGCTTTCCCAGGTCCTGTTGTAGATGCTGAAATGATCATTGAAGTGTAGGGAGGTTACTGGAAGCAGCGCTCGAGGATGTTTTGCTGCAATGATAGGCTGCATGGGCTTTTGTGTGCCAGATGGAGAGAATCTGCAGATTTCTGGGGATTGCTGCTGCGTGGCATGCATGTGGACGATCAGGAATTCTTGAATGAGACATATTCTGGAGTGGAATGAAGATATATTTTTATGGTGCAGCGCTCTGATTTGGGATTTGCTTAGAGCTGCAATCTTGAGAGGAGAACATGCATCTTGGATTGCCCGGGTCTTTGTAGCATAGTGTGGGTCTTGTGTGGAATTTGCATGTATCTGTATGAGAGTGCAGCGCTCAGTCATGGGCCGCTGCTGAATAAAGGAATGTCCGCTTGGACGATGGATTGCTTGAAATGGCGATACAAAGCTCCTCCTCTGCGGCAGAGTGGATTGATGAAGTGTGTGCCATAGGGCGAGGATGCTGGAGTGGTGTTTTGGTTTGCATTTGGCTTTCCAATTGCTCGCCTAATTTGTTAGCGGCTACAAGCAGTGTATGATACACTCTTAAGAGCATGCAAAAGAGATTAGCTCTGACACTTGCTTTTCGGTCACGGCAGTGCCGCTTCACCTTTGAACGACTGCATGTATTAGTTCGACGTCCTGCTAACTACCATAGATTGCATCCAATGCAAAGTCTGATGTTGAGCAGATGGAAGCATGGGCTTCTAAGGTCATACCATGATGATGCGGTACACACTTTTCTCAGGAGCGAGGACACTAAACAATATTCTAGCATGCTTGATTATGAAGCCATCTAAATGAAACGCTGTCTCCTTTATCAGGCAGGAAAAACCACAGGTGACTCAGCCCCACATGACACATGACATCAGCAGGCGGACGGCACCACAATGACTTTTCCACAAATGAACCCCATTTTGCTATTTTTCTTTCCGAATGTATTGTTGATGAAGTATGCAGGTCGACGCATCGGAGCCAGAAGCAGTCCCCACAAGCCAGCGGGAGCAGGATTGTGATGGTTGCAGTTTTGACGAATCTGCGGCCTTGAACGTCCATGAACCTGTCGGAATCGTGATTGAGGAAGAAGTTAAAGCTCTTGGCAGGTCAGATCATGAGCCACACTAGGGCACTTCGACGAGGATGCTGCCTGTTCATGAGACGATCTGGGATCGTGCCGATGCTGGAAGCGATCGTTTTATTGATTGTTGAAATCAATTTTTCCTTGTGGATTGTTTTTATTATCTATTCAATGAACAATTCCAAGGGAGACGCACTATCTCAGACAGCTCTGAGCCAGACTGTTGCACGACTGCAGAATCATCCACTCGCTGCTGGACTATCGCACTTACGCTGAATGGGAAATCAGAAGGTGGCAACACAATTACAAACTACTGCCAGATCACCATCGGTGCGCTCTGGGCTGTCTGAGGTGCCCTGCAGCGGTGGCATTGCATCCATTCCCGTTTGCAAATCTCATAAAGGCATGCAATGGCCATGGCATGCAGTGAGATGCCCCTGATGCCTTGATAGATGGATTCCTTACTTCTGCTATATGTCGTTACTGACCTACTCCAAGTAATGTTGTGCATGCTTTCTTGCCCAGGCAGTTGCTGGCACATCAGCCAGCTAAATTTGTGGCGGCCCGCAGCTGCATAGACTCCAATGACCGCTTTTTCAGGTCAATGATCAGGTCCGGCAGCTTCCACACATGCTGTTCAGAGAAGTGTGATGCATGGACCTGTTTGCAAGGGTGACTGACACTACTCCTGACCATTAGGCACGTGTCCTGGGAAGCTGTATCTGAATGAAAGGGCTCTGCTATGAGAAGTCCGGCCCGATGTAGTTCTCATGAAAGCGACAATGACATTGACATGTGCAGTGTTGCGCATGGTCAGGAGCCTTGTGATGGAGGCATCGGAGGGAGGCTGGCCCATCTGCGGTGCCGTGGAATATGCGCGGCAGCGGCTGGCCGAGCATGCACCTGTTTCACCTGCAGATGCGGAGAAGTGCAGGTACCACTATGACTTGTGCACGCCGGCCTATATCCTACAGGAATAGGTATATTGTGCTTTGTCAATGTTCTTGTACGGTGGAGTGACTATATGGTATCTCCTTGAAGAGCCTGAACAATGGGATAGTGCAGAGGTACGCTACAGCTTCTAGCTCTTAGCTATTTTCCGATGGACATTCTTCTTGTGCGTGTCAGTGGCAGGCTGACAGGAAACATTCCGGCCTTTTGACCAGCTCTCCTAGGACCTTTGTGGCAGTCACTAGTGGCCAAGACGATGAACTCATCTGTAATCTTGGTGGGCAATGACTGCAATCATTATCTCTTCTTGATATAATGTCTGCAGCTGATGCATGCAGGTATGTGCTGAAGAACCTGGTGCGAGACTGGGGCGAGGAGGGAGAGGCCGAGCGTGCGCAGTCCTACGGCCGCATCGTGGCAGAACTCAGGGAATGCTTCCGGGTACGCGCACATGGCAGCACCCCAGTGCACCTGGTACAGGATGGACCACAGGGTGCAGCTTTTGGCCTCTCTACCTCTTGATCATTGACCCCGTTGGGTGGATGGAGAGGTCCGGGCGTGAGGTTGGGTTGTGAGAACTGCGGCAAAACTTCCTTATCAGTATTCCACACAGCTGAGAGGACGGCGAAGGGCACAACAGTAGTCATGTAGGACGACTCAAGTCTTGAACTCCTCAGTACTTGATGCTTGGACCTGGCAATGGGTGGATCTTGAGAGGTAGGGGTGTGTGCATGTGGCAGTAGGACAGGCTGGCACAGGAGGGAACGCCGCCGCCGAGCGTGCTCGTGCCGGGCGCTGGGCTGGGCCGCCTGTGCCTGGACATCGCCAAACTTGGCTTCGAGACCCAGGCACGCCCCCTGATTGTGCCCAGATCTCTCATGCCTGAACAGACACGTCTTACATATTCTTTGCTCGCTGCCTCGGCACTGCAATAATGCTTTCAGTTGGAGGAATGCTGCTTGTTGATGTCAGTGATGAAGAAGGCTAACTTAAGCATCGGCATTTGTACAGGGCAACGAGTTCTCTTACTACATGCTGCTGGCCTCATCCTTTATGCTGAACCACTGTGAGCGGGCGGAGCAGTGGACCATCTTTCCCTGGGCGCTTTCCAGCTGCAACCAGCCCGATGATGCCGCGCAGCTCAGGCCGGTGAGCTCACTAATTTTTGAAGGTCCATAATCTTACGTGGATGCGCAATCTACTCGAGAAGCTCGGGCCTGTGCAAGGTCCTCAATTATGTCTGTTGGGTGAGTCCCGCAGATATACCCTCCATCCCAGATGTGACTAGGCAGATGAACAGACATGCAAAATGGTGTGCAGAGTTTACGAGTGAATTAAGCTCTTCAGCTTTCTTGCCAGATCAGCAACTAGGGGCCGTTGTGGCGGGGCAGCAGGAGTCCGATGGTGGCCAGGGGCTTCACAAAGAAATTCTGGAGTCATGCATTGCCACGTCAGCACTTGCTGACATCACCTGGCCTTTTCCTGGCCAGGTCAGCATTTTCCAACGAGCTGCCGGCATTCGCGGCCAATGCGGCCAGGGTGCGGCTGTCGGTGGCAGCTGGTGGATTCATAGAGGTTCTGATGGACCATGCTTTGCCAGGTCAGCACCTGCTGATGCCACTTGGCCTTTTCCTGCCCAGGTCAGCATTCCAGATGAGCTGCCGGCGGAGGCGGCTGGCGCGGCCGGGCTGCGGCTGTCGATGGCGGCCGGGGACTTTGTGGAGGTGTATGAGGGGGCGGATCAGGCGGGGCGCTTTGACTGCGTGGCGACCTGCTTCTTCATTGACACCGCGCACAACATCATCCGCTACATGGAAGTCATCCGCCAGTGTCTCAAGGTGCGCATGCACCCCTCATATGCCTTCACCTTAGCGGCAAAGCACTGTCAGTTATTCATCAAGTGCTGAGGAAGAAGTTGACAAGTTGCTGAAGTGCGGTCGTTGTTCTGTGGGGACTTGTCTGCGTTGCATAAAGCAAACAGGAGTGCCGGTATGAGCTCTGTCGTCGGACAAGCACCCCTATGCTCGCACCATTGTCGCCCTGCTGCGTTTCTTTTGAGCCCACCAACTCAAACTCGTGTAGGTGGCACGCCCTGAGCACTAGGGAGTCAGGTTGGCTGGGTTCAATTGCTGCAAGTCTTTCAGTACTCGTGCTTCTTACAGGATGGAGGTGTGTGGATAAATCTGGGTCCCCTGCAGTACCACTGGGCGGATGCACAGACTTATGTGGAGGATCCCGAGCTGGCCCACTCTATCGAGATTCCTTTGGAGGATGTTGAGCGCATAGCTGGGGAGCTGGGCTTCAGAATGCTGCGCCGTGAAATGGTGCTGGCTGGTTTCAACACCAATTCAAGGTGTGCCTCTTGGGTCAAATGACTGAAGATTTCAATGAGACCGAGGGAAAAACCGTATATCAATAGGCAGTGTAAAAAGTGTAGAGGGAGATATGTAGAGGGAGATACCTGCACATGATATCCCTCATATGCGTTACACTAAATTGCAGAGGTGGGGCAGCGAAGTGTGGAAAAGGGCAATGATAGCAAATTGACAGAATTAATTGAGATGATTGTCTACTGAGTGGCTTGTTGCTTTGTGTGTTGAAATAAAGGAGTGAGGCATGAATCCCTCTTGTGCGCAGGTGCATGCAGCTGTCTACATACCGTTGTGTCTTCTGGACCATGGTATTGGAGAAAGGGTAATTCCTGTGTTTCTGAGCACCGCATGTGTGCCAGAACTGTGCTGTGTAGTGCAACAGCAGAAGTGCAACTTTTTTTAGGGCAGACTGGTTTTTAGTTATTGGAAGCTGCCCAATCGATGCATGGTGGTAGAGTAGTGCATGACCTGGGTTGTCTTCCACAGATCCTGTTGAACGGGATAATAGGGTGGTCCTTAATTTGCAAGGTGTGGTCCGTCCAGCGTGCTGCACAGTTCTTGGTAGAATGTCAAGAATCTTTCTATAGCTATATTTTGGGACCTGAAGACACGAACAGTTTCCCAGTTCACTCTGTCCTGGCTGTAAGAGATTCAGCAATGCCGGCCAAGTTGTGAGCTATCGCCGGTGAGGTAGATAATGGTTGATACATTGGAAACTCCTTAGAATGGCGACAGACGTCACGTGCAAGCACATGAGGCGCTGTCTCACTCGGGAGAGCTAGCTGGATGCATGATTTCTCTGTCTCCCGCTTTCTTTGGTCTCAGTTGTGAGATACAAGTTTTAAAGAGCATTTGGCAGATAAACATGAACAGTATTTCAATGCGTACAACACCACCCAGCATGCTGCGCAGTAACCCCCTTCCCAAACCCCCAGAAGGCCCCATGTGATGACAGGGATTTCACTACTGGCAAACGTGATTCACCGTTCTCAGGTCAAGCGCTCGTACAATAACAACCCCGTACTCCACACTTGCACAGGAAGATAACCAGGTGCTGCAGCCCTCTAAAGGCTAATTCGCCTTGAAGCTTCACTGTACAAAGCGCACCCGTGCCTCACCAGGTCAAGTACACCAACTTTCTAAAAAATGCACCTGGCATCTGAGACATTCCTCGAGGACATACTGGGACATTACAAATGGGTTTACTCTGGCACCACCAAGGTAGAAGTGCAAGCTCGCTACCTGCTGCCAGATAAATTGCAGTCTGCTGCCACTGCGCGCCTGAGCTCAGCCCTTGACATGCAATGTCGATCCGATGCAATACACCTGACTCCCCAATGTGGTTCAGAACAGTACAAAATATCATTTTCTGTCAGCGGCAAGGTCCGTGCTCTTGCCATGTCTGACAAAGGAACAGCTTCACCACTTCTCTTAGAGGATGTCTTTAAATCAGGGAAGCCGTGTGAACTTAGCATCAAGTTCAGAGTGCCCATCATGTAGCCTTCTCTAACACGTTTCACGACCTTGGAAATGAGCCTGCTAAAAGATTCGACTGTGAATTTAAAATTGGAAGCAGCAGTGGCAGCTTCCGGTCTCACAGCACTAGCAGTGTTCAGCAACTGTCCCAATATAAACTTTGGGTCTCATGGTCCGACCAGGAACAACAGCTTCCAGAGAAATGTTGATCTCAGTTCTGCACGATCGCCTTATGTAATGGTTCAGAAGCAAAGGCACTGCAATTCTGCTGGCACACAGCCTCCAACGGGTGGCGAGACCACATCAGCAGTGGTAAAAGATTGGATGACGTGGCATGATGACATCACCATTGGATGGCAGTTAACTCATCGTTGAGCAACGGCAGGCCCTCAGTAAGATGGCAGATGGCAAGGCGTCCGCTCGGAGATTCATCGCCTCCGCGCAGTGTTGTGACTGGGGCATTATCGAGTGATAACAGTGGCCTCATGTGCCAGCTGGACCGGGAGAGTAATGATGATAGTCCAGTGTAGCCTCTGAGATGATGTCTTAGTAACATCGACCATGGCATCACAGGAGCTGCCTCACTTCGGTGCTGGAGCGGGCGCGGCGGCTGGCGGAGAGGGAAGGTGATGTCAGCACATGATGTCATGACGCCATCACATGACGCCATGATGACAGCACATGATGGCATGATGCCAGCATCAGACTTCACACTGCCCGAGCGGGCCTCGAATCGGTGCTGGAGCGGGCGCAGCGGCTGGCGGAGAGGGAAGGTGATGTCAGCACATGACGTCATGATGACGTCATGATGACAGCATCGGCCGAGCCTCACACGGGTACCGGTGCTAGAGCGGGCGCGGCGGCCGGAGCAGCGGCTTCTTCGGGAGTTCCGAAAGTGGCGATGAAGGCCAGGATGCTGAAGAATAAACCTGAGCATCAGGAGAGCATCGTTTAAAACGGATGTTGCCATCTTGGTGCAACATGGAACCATTTGCAACTACTAGTACTTAATGCCACTTCTAATGAACAGCCGGCACATTTGAAGCTCAGGTTTCTGAGCGCAGCAGGCCAAGCAAGGGTGGATCCAGGGTGAAAGTAAGAAAATTGTGAGATTACCGACATGAATGTGACACGGCAAACGATAGCTGTGACATTAGCTGACATTTACTCCCCTGGCTAAGAGAAAACACTTTCTGCTCTCCCAACCATGTAACATTCCATGCATCTGCAGTTGCAGTCCTACTGATGCTCAGCATCTTGCAGAAAAACAGAATAGAGGCAGCAAGACTCTCCTGCTGTTCTCTCGAGGATGTGCGCATGCAATGCTTGACCTTTTCCCTTCCTAACCCTGGGAAATTTCAGGTGTGCTGGTTAGTTTGTTGGTAGACGGTAGATGGTAGACCTCATCTACCAACAGCACTGCAACACACACAACCTTAAAGTGATAAACTAAAATAATTCCGCAGGCAGTGTCTTGGAGGGCGCACCAAGCAGGGCGACAAGGATGGGAAGCACAATTTGGATGGCCCACTCGTAGGCAGTGAATGCTCCGGTGCGACCGCGGTAGGTGAATGGGTCGCCCACTCCCTCGTGGCTCACTGATGCGCTGCCATCATTTGCCTTGGCATAGCCGCCGGCTTTCTCCACATCCATTGCGCTCTCTGGTGCAGACATCACCAGTGCTTGATTTAGCACAGAATACACCCTTTGACCCTTGAATAAATGTGATAGATATATAAAACTTCCAAAACATAAATTAACACTTGAATGTAAAAAAAACCCCGAAACCCCGATTTTTACATACAATATGAGAAAATGGTGAGATAATGTCAGGGCAACTGGAGACTGCTGAAAGACCAATGAGCCTCAGGTGGCTCCCAAGGGTCTCTAAAAATTTATTATAGCTTTTTCATTATTTTACTTTAGGGTTCCAGGCTTTGGGTTGTAGGGTGAAAGGTTTAGGGTTTTGAGTTTACCGGTGATAGTGCCCTCTGGCGTGCTCTTTACATGGGTGGATGCATCGGGCATGCGCCCGTCCTTGCTGGGGTCCCATCCTCGGCCCTCCTTGATGGCGATCTGGCAGTGTGCCCTGCGCAACATACACCCTTGTTCAGGGGTCATTGTTCAGGGTTATTGCTGGGGTCCCATCCTCGGCCCTCCTTGATGGCGATCTGGCAGTGTGCCCTGCGCAACATACACCCTTGTTCAGGGGTCATTGTTCAGGGTTATTGCTGGGGTCCCATCCTCGGCCCTGCTTGATGGCGATCTGGCAGTGTGCCCTGTTTCAGCAACATAGACCCTCGTTCAGGGGTAAACGTCCGCAGCAAAATCAGGCCAGAAAGGACAAAGGGTTCAGTCTGGTCAGAGGACTGCAAACTGGAGGCCTGCTTGATGGCGATCGGGCAGTGCACCCTGTTGAGGCAGTAGTAACACATGATGCCATTTATGACAAGAAGACTCAATCCAGCAGACAAACAGCGCCGTTTTGAATAAGTGAGTAGAAAGGAGTGCACTAGATGCAGTCAACAGTTTCAGACATGTCACAGTAGCGCATTGACAGAGGCTTCCAGTGTCCCATGCATGAAAGGCGCACAGTCACATGCAGGATGGGAATCTGCCAAAGGCCATCATGACCATCATTGACTTCAAAATGGAAAGCTTTGCGCAGTGCAGACTGTTTCACAGTATGTAGAGACGCCGAGGCAGCAGTTCCTCTCAGCCCTGGTGCTGACAATGTGAGTCATGAAAAGATTCCATCGACTTCTAAATCTGAAATGCCAGGCTTTAGAAACTTGCAGAGCAGCGCACCGGCCAAAGTAAAGCATGAGGTGGTTGACGATGGGGATGAGGTAGCAGGACAGGAAGACTCCCGAGGCGCCGGTCACAACCACAATATTGGCCGACTGCCCGGGCGCGGCGAGAGAGATGCCGAGGCAGATGGCCAGGATCGTGAAGATGATGATGAAGCGGCGCACCGGCCCGTAGCCCCACTGCTTGCCCGGAAACCAGCCCTGCTCGGAACACCAACCACGCCAGCTCTTAGGAATGTTAGTTCTAGCTTCTGAAGCCAGATCAGAAGGCAGGTTGCAGGCAAATGACGTCGAATAAAGGAGTCAGTGGCAGCCACGCCGCGCTGTGCTGAAGGACTGAGCGCCAGCTCTCAGGATTCTTATTTTGGGTTTTGGGCTGAAGCCAGACTATAGGCAGGTTTCAGGTAAATGACTTTGAAATACAGGAGTCTGTGGCAGCCATGCCGCGCTGTGCTGAGGGACTGAGTCAGTGGAACCAGCATGTGAAAGCATGCCCAGCATGGAGTCACCAGATAATAAGTTGTGGACATGCCGCAGACAGCTTTGCACACGGTTTGTTGGTTGTGTTTCCTGGGTACACATTTACAAACTGGGCTCCGTTTGGAGCGTATGTGCCAAGAGACGCCAAGAGGTGCAACGAGTGACCTACCCTGAAAACGTGGGCAACTGGGTAGACTATGGGTGGGTTAGTCAGCGCCAGGTACACTGCACCAACCAGCCGCCTGTCAGGGTGCATTTCTCTGAACAAAGATCTCACAACAGCACTGAAAGCCCTTGCTGAAACACCCTTCACGCTCAATCCGCACGACAGAAAAAGCCCTTGGCAAAAGGCGTGGAAAGTTGAAAAAGGGTGCTCTGTGTGACATAACAGTGGCAACGTTGGTGTAAGAAATGCCCGAGTCGCCAGTCTTTGACCCGCACCGTCGCCACAGTCGAGCCGACGTTGAATTTAAATTTCAAAAATCAAGAATCAAGAATTAATCATTGTTGTCTGCACCATCCGATCACATGCTGCTCGGCAGATACCGAACGCCCTGCTTTCACATGCAGGGAGAAAAGAAAATACAATGTTACCTCCCAGAAGGATGTTCAGGATGCCCTGGTATTTGGGTGGGCCCCAGGCGTTGAGAAGCAGGTTTCCATCTGTCGTCAGACCCCAGCGGGCAGCGCCGAAGAAGCCCATTATAAAGTAGATGATGAAACAGATCACTGCATGGCCAGGCACACTCGAGCTGTCAGAGTATCGCCCCAGATCTTGATTGAAGTCACTGCCTACCGAACATGTATGGTACATGACCGACAGGATTCACAAGATGGAGTTTCCACTGTACAGCAGTTGACTCTTTGGATTGTTTACAGGCCAGGTTGTCCCCCTAGTTAGCGGGTTGTTCACTCGTTTTCACAAGATGGAGCACATGCACTGGTTCCCACATGACCGGCCATCAGACAGTGACACCCTGGACAGCGACACATCACATCCATGAGTGTTTTCAAATGCCTCATGCAATGTGCAAGATATGCACTGGAAGCTCTTTGGAGTTGTATTTTTCAAGCTCAGAAGTAAGACTCTCAGTGCACCTCCAACAACGAGGCGCATGGACCAGGAGAGGACGCGGTAGCCGCCCTTTCCGGGGGGCATCTCGCGCAGCATGGGCATCGCGATGGGCTGGATGTAGAATGCGAACGCAATCGTGCTCACCGTTGCCGCAAATGTGTCTGCGCCACATCAGTGCCGTGTCAGCATGCCACATCAGCATCAGACATGCAATACTGCCTCACAGGATGTGCCACGCTGGCAGGGAACCAGCTTATTGCACGTTCTGCCCCGAGCACATCAATTCCTATACAGGCAGGGCAGGCAGGGAGAAAGTCCCTGCCTTGTTACTGAGTACTGATTTGACATGAGGCCAAGTCTCAAAGCAGGAAACATTAAAAGTTGCATCAGCCCCGGCAGGGTGAGGGCAGCGCACAGATGTCAGTGAAGCCGACAACAGCAAACTCTCCGTTGCCAATGGCGGGCAGGCCGGCACTGCACGACTCAACAACCATGGTGAAGAGCAGCATCAGCACAAACAGGAAGCCCACAATGGACACGTACTCCAGCTGCGAAACAGAGGACAAGCAAGTGCCAAGTCAGCGAGCTGAAGCTTCGACATACCCAATCGAAACATGATGCACGCATGCTAGCTTCGAAACAAACGAGTCAGAGGCAGTCAGCATAGTCACACCATAATCAAGATCATGAGAAGGTCTCCGACCCAGAGACATGTGCTGCTTGTAGCTACATCACAGTAGTTACAAAAACAAGCATAAGAGTGTGTGAAAAGTGTCGCGACCTGGCCAGCAGAGGGACACAGCAGTGGACCTCAAATCATCACATTTTTTGTAATTATATTTTTAGGGTTTAGGGTTTTTAATTAGGAGGCTGAAGAGTGACAGACCTGGGTCATCAGCTCGACCATGCAGGGCGCAAAGATGAACACGGTCGTGAGCACCATGAGCACGCTGCCGCTGCGATAGACGAGCCAGTCGGGAAGCGAGTCGCTGTAGAGCTGCGCGGCGCTCAGAAAGATCTGGCCGCACTGCACTATGCCCCCGATGATGGTGCCCAGGAAGAGGATCACGATGCAAATCTCCACAAACAGCTGCACGCATCGGCCAAGCTCGATTCAATCAGAGGTGTCTTTGTCAACGCTGAATGGGCCCCACATGGAAGCAACAAGTTTGGAAAGGTTCTGACATGGAGCGTTTGGTGCATTCCCCACACAAGATCCAGCATGGAATGACATCAGCTTCCCAAGATCTAGAGTCAATCAAGAAACAACTTCTCGTTCTAAGTCATTTGTATGTCGTCCACTGGTATTGAAGATGAACAGCATGTTGCCTTGCTGCTACTGGACAGCACCTGACAACTGCTGGAATAAAGGAGCTTTGAACCCGCTTACAGATATAGTACTCATTGACGACAGCAATTTGCTGGAAGGCAGGGCGTACCTTATACCAGTAGCCACCCACAGCTAAAGAGAGCGTCTCATAGTCATGCATGCCAGTCGCAGACGCCTGAGCCATGAGCAGCTCCACTGTGTAGATGGTGGCAGCTGCCACTACAATCATGGCAATGAGTGCCGCAATGATGCCGGTAGACTCGAAGGCGAGGGGGATGGGGAACAGGGCACTGCACCAGGTAGAAACTCTGTGTCAGTGATAGTGATCTGGTCCTGTGCCTGCCACCAATGCCAGCATCAGGCATGCCCAAATTGTGCAGTGAGCAGTGCACCACCCCATGCTTTGCCTGATTGCAATCGTTAGCACCATTTCGTAATGCATTTGGGGCGTTCTGCTGTCATGTGTGGCTTGGCGAAGGTCTTCATGGAGGGACAACTTTTGCTGCAAGGATGTATTGTGCTTCTATAACCGACGCACAACTTTGGTCTTAGAAATTATGTCTAATGAAGATTGCAACAAACGGAGTATGCAGACTGGTGGCGAAAACAGTGGAGAAGGTCTTAAGGATGCTTTGGGAAAACAGCGGATCTGACCTGCCCATCACGCCAAGCGTCAGCACCGGCACCTGCCAGCATCAAGTTTTTGTGTCAATTGCATGCTATATGTGAACCTTGCTGCTTAACGAAAAAATGTCTGGGGTTCTGTCAAATTTTGCAGCCAGAGGTTTCTTAGGTTCGACAGGAACGACAATAAGTACTGTGCTGAATTGGGCCTCACAGTCGCAAGGAATACTCGTCTGTCGCCTTTCGAGTTCCACATCATGCCGAAGCTGGTAAAGAACCCCATCGCTGCAGACGTATACGTCAAGTCGACGGAGGTTAGGTTTGGGGTCTATTACGTTCTAATTCGCCTATTGCCTGTGCTTATCACAGGATCCTGCACATTTCCGACAACCCCAGCTGTCCTTCAAGCCCGATCAGATACGAGCAGCCCGGCAAAGGTGTTGCGGCCAGGGCTTGACGAGGTGCTGAGGTGGCAAGCCAAATCACGCACGTGCACCCATATGACCGACAAAATCTCCAGGGGAAATCTCTCTTCTGATCTTCTTCTGCAGTGGGAGTAGACATCGGGACAAGGCCCACGAGCCTTCAGGTTTGCGCTGGGGGTCAATCTGTTCAGTCTGCTTATCTTTCAACTAAGAAGCTTGTAATCCATGGTGGCCACCCTTGAGAACTTCTCAGTGAGAAGGACTCTCCGGATTTGGTTCAGCAACACAACGGTGCAGCTACAAAATGGTCATCGTCAGTAATAGCAAGGCTGGTAACCTCCAAAGATCCAGATCCAACTCAAAAATCTGAATGTCATGGATAAAAGTCCTTTGCATGCACCTCCAACTAATCCACCCCTCCCACACTAAGTCCGCAAGCCAATGCCTTTCAGGTGCTTAAGAGTATTCAAAATAGTCTTCAGACCCTCTGCTAGAGGGCCTATACTGGTCAGTCAGCCCAAGCGCTGGCACTTTGGTTGACTTTGACTGCTCTGGTTGAATTCATGCTTCGAAGCATGATGGAGACATCACCGTCACAAGTAGTAATCTCCCATCTGGTTATCCACCTCCGCATTCCAAAATCTCCACATCTCTTGCCCCCAAGAAGCAGGCCGCTACCATTAAGAAAGTGGCTGTGCTGTCAAACAGTGCAAAGTGCACCTCAACAAAGGGCCTTGCAACTGTCATGCCAAACATGCAGCTGACATGTACATGCTTGCCTTGCTTGAGCTGTGAGGAATCGTTCTAGAACAACCACTGCTGGGGAACCTTTCTGCAGCAAGCCCTGAAGTGATTCTCTAGCAGCGCCACTTGCCCCATCCCTCTGCAGGAGGCCTCAGCAATTAAGCAGCCTGCGAACTCCACCAGACATTGCAAGTGCAGCTCAAAAAGAGAGTCTTTCAAAAAGCATTCCCACGTGTGTATCCTGTGTGCTTGCAAGTCCCTGCACCACCATGTGTATTTAGGAATCACTCCTTCAAAACGCTGCTTCAGCTACAGTTGCGGGGGACTTCTCGGACCTCGATCCTCAGAAACATTGTTGGAGCCACCCACTGACAGCAGGCCACAGAATCATTCCTTCTCGGCATTGCTTGCGCCACCCTTTCACAGCAGGTGATCATTCCTAAATCATTCCTTTGCTGCCGTGTTTTGAGCTACCCACTCACAGCAGGCCACAATATCACTCCCTCTTGGCTCCGCCATTTGACTGCAGCAGGCCGCTGCCCTCCAGCAGGCTGCGCGCGCCGCCAGACATGGCCGGGTGCAGCTCGGGCCTGTCCGGCCGGCCAATGCTGGAGCCCTCGGCCGCGCCGGGAGCGGAAGCTGATGCCTTTACCGGGGATTTTTTCGGGTCCCAGCCTCCCTTGGCCCCTTGCAGCAGCCCTGACCCCTCCAGAAGATCCTGGGTACCTGTCAAATTCCACGACATAAGAATTGGGCAGGCGTTCTTTAAGGCACTTATATTAAGCCTTAAACTAAGGGCCGACGCCCCAGCAGACCTGGTAAAGGATATGCAGGTGGCAATCATTCCCTGCCAGGCTTGAGCAGCAACACGATGTGTCTGCGCTGCACGCTACTCATGACTCCTCACGCATCAAATGCACAAGCAACTATCAGCTCGCAGCTCTTGGGCGCTGCTGCCGGCTGTGAAAACGACCCAAAGAATTCAGGCGGCGCAAGTCTCTCGCTGACATTGTTCCTGCTCGCCTGCTTGCGCTGACCCAGGTCACGGTCCCTGCTGTATGTGAGATAAATTCCTTTGCCAACAGCAGGCATTATTGTGTCTGGGGCTCTTATGGGACTTTTGCACGGGGGAGGTTGCTTGCCTGCCGAGTAGATGGGGCCCTCCAGATCCTTTTGTGGCTTAGATGCAGCGGGCTTGTCCTGCGTACCGTCCCCTGAGCAACAAAAAGTGCCAAGTGTTGAGGTGGTCAGAACTCCGTTGCTCCCACAGTGCACTATGGAAGGTAGCAACACTTTGCCTGCTAGCTGTTCTGCGCTGGTGGGAGCTAAAGAGCAATTTGTGTATCTCAGCTGGGATACAAGGCAAGGTGATATGGTAGAACCTGACTGTTTGTGCTCAGCACGTTCCAGCATGGATGCCAGGGAATAGTCCTTTCCACCTGCTGTTCCCCCAAGGACTGGTCCTACACCACCGAAGAGGCCCATCTGTCCTTCGCCCTGCGCTTGCACATCAAATTTCTGACAGAAAATTGCAGAAACCCTCAGAGGAGTGCGACAAATTTAATGTAGGGATGTGCTAGATCGAGGCGTGACCGTTGTTGGATCCATCCCTGAACTCAACCGCAAGCGATCCCGACACATATGGGCGCCTTGCAAGCAGATCTCGTAAAGTGTTGCTTCCTGTTTCTTGCACCAAACCCTGTCCCCAGCTCTTACCTGCTGCTTGTTGTGTTCCTTCGTGTTGTCAGACATTCTTCCGTAAGCTGTTCTTGAAACGGTTATTTGACGAGAATTCTTGAATTAAGCTGCAGCTTTCTACTGTGATATGGTAAGTTCGGGCTGGAAGGTACGAAATCCGACAACCCAATGCATCATGCCTCTCGATCATCTCTCCTGTCATCGCGAAGGAAGCTGTGCAGAAGGCGCTCTTGACAAAGGCCGAAGCTGTCGACGTCAACAGGACCGTTCGCACATTTTCTTGCCGTCTGGCTCATGCAAAGGACTTTCGCGTGACGCACACAATTAAAACTTCCGCTTCGGCTGCTGAAAACTTCAGGCCAGCATATGGGGCTGTCAATGATAGCATCTTGATTGTGGGGCCCTACTAGGCCTCCATGGTACGTACTGCCAGTGGCCAGTACCTGCCAGACTAGAGCTCTGCGCTATCGAAATTTAAATCTTGGAGCTGGTCAGTCTAGCAAGTGTCCACAATGTGTTACTTCTCACCATAACGCGCCAGTCGGTTCTGATACCTTGCTTCAGATATATTTAAATTTGCACCAGTGTAGCTGCTGCCAGCAATGTTGTGCCAGCCGGCTGCTGATTGAGCCCGTGCAAAATTGCAGGTTCAAGGTGCAGGAGAATTTGTCATGGTTTTTTCTGACAAAATATCGCTGTATTGCAGACAAATGATACCATATCCATAGAGCAGCATAAATTAAGGACAGCATGCGCCTGTGCCGGATGCAGCTGCAGGGCAGCCTTTGCCACTTCTACTTGTCGGGCAAATATAGATGTCCTGGCACCGGCAAAGCAGATCTATGCAGCTTTCATTTACAACTCTGGTGAACTGGTTTCCTCCATGTTGCGATGCTTCCGGCCCCGCTGCCATTCCTGCTGCTGCCTCTGCGACACCAGCGCCCACATCTGCCTCCTGAACTCCGGGTCTATCTTGCTCTCTTTTGCCAGCGCCTTCACTGTCAGCGGATCCCTATGTACAGCAGCAGCCAGTGCCAGGATCAAATCTCAATGCATCAACAGCTCGAGAGAAACGGGCACTGCATCTTGGACCGGGCAGCATGTGTGGTAGTTGTCGCTGCTGCGTGCAGTTGACCTCATGCAGGATGGGAGGTTTTCACTGAGGTGCACTGTGGCCGTCATTAGCACTGCGAAGAGGACAAAAGACTGCTTGATGCAGCTGGAGTGCAGCCTTGTGTGCAGGCAACAGGGGGTGGTGAGGAGGGCTACCCACTTCTCTGTCTTCTGTTCTTCCTCCTCGACTTCATCTTCCCTTTTGGTCTGCTCTAGTCGCAGCTCTGGCGCCACCTGAGCGATGCTCTGCCAGATATGGTGGGCTCTGTCCTTGAACTTTTTCCTGGTTGTCTTCTGCGTGTGTTCGCCGTCCCAGTACAGGGAAGTCACCTGTGAAAAATGAATGCACGATCCAGTGACTGTACAAAACAATGTTACGAGATTTACTGGTCCACATTCAATCAAATGTGCCATGCAGTCTTGCACATGCTTCGAGGAAGCCTACGTTCTTCTTGGCAAGCTTCTTTGCTAGCTCTCTAGCCACTTCTTGGCAGGCACGCTCGTCATTCTTCGGGGCGTACTCTCCAAGAATTCTTTTGAAAGTGGCGTTATTTGTGCTAGCGGACACGACACAAGATTTGTCTATCTTAGAAATTATCGATGCGTGGATGTGCTTCCCAGAGAAGAACAACTTGAGGTGGTAGGGCCGCACAAGCTTTGCATGCATGTCCTTTACAGATAACTTAACAATCCGATAAGAAACATTCCTTAAAGAAATCCAGGGACTTGCCAGAGTAAATACCGATCGATGGCCAATTCTGGCACGTTCGCAGTGTTTTGGTTCTTCAGCAGATCTCTGAATTCAGGCAGAATCAAAACCATTCATAGATGTTCTAATGAAACGATGAATGTCTTGTTGTTTTATAGATGGTCAGATTATATTGTAGCACGGCGTTTCGCGAGACAGATCGCTAGCTTCTCTGTGAAAGGAAGCGACCTTCCAAGAAATACACGCGAGGAATTGCGACTTCGTAATATGCAGAGACATCAGCTCTAGGCATCACAACCGACATGCAAAAGGTGGAGGATGCTGCCAGTCTTGAAGACCTGCTGCGCCTGCAGGTATAGTAATCGCATATCTTCACATGTGTGACCAGGAAACCCCTGTGAAGTGTACAAGGAGACCTTCACAGCCTCAACGAGCTCCCAGATGCTGAAAGCTGCGATCTGTGCGAGCATCGGCATGATGCCCTGGTGTCAGCTGTCTTACAAAATTTCAATGGTGATGAAGGAGGCTTAGCTGCAGCCTCATGGATTGCTGACTTTCTCTCAACCAATGGTCTCAGGAACAGTTTCAGGCGCGAAGTGAGGCTCCAGCAGCAAAAGTGACGTTTGTTGGAGGTGCACGCCGACAGGCTGAGGGCGCAAGCAAAGGCGACATCCCTGTCTCCGATGCGGCCCAAGCACATCGGGACACCTCCACAGGTAGTGGTTGACAGATGCGCAGACATGCATGCGCATGTCATGTGCATCATGTGCTTCCAGGCATGCCAGTTTGCGAAGCACCCTTGACAGTGGCATTGCTGAACAGGGGAGGTGGAAAAGCAAGAACATGAGGCTGCAGAGAAGAGTGTACTGGTAGGAGATGTGATGGAGCGAGTGGTGGGAACCACACAGCCACCGTCTGTCCCTACACACCCTCCAGCTGGGGGCGGCTTCCCACTTGCAAAGCACCGCAGGCAATCCAGGGTGTGTCCTCAGTGTCATTTTACTACCAAATCTACAGTACTTTGACCATGCAATGCATGCACAGCACTCTGTGAGTGCTTTACCGAGCCTCTCATGCCAGCCTGGCATGTTCACCAGGTGTAGATGTTGCTTGTGTGATTGTGCAGTTTGCGCTGAGTCGGAAGGCAAAGCAAAACGCGGATGCCCCGACAGAGGCAGCTGCATCTCAAGGAGAAGCTACGGTCAATGCAGCCAACACGGCTGTCAGTGGTGCCGAGACGGACATTGATGCAGAGAATCGTGCAGCGCTCCAAAACATGTCACCTCTGGAGGTAAAGCCCATCCACCTACACTTCCACATTTGACCGTCAAACATCAATCGCTGTTTCTAAGCCTGTGAGGCAGAAGTTAAGTCAGATATACGTTATATCAATATGTCTTTCAACCAGGCAGTGTATGCACATTTGTGGTCCAGGTGGAAGCAGCAAGGAAGGAGATTGAAGACAGGCTAGGACCCGAAAAAGTGGCATTTCTGCGCAAGAGGGCTGCTCAGAGGGCGCAGCAGGCAGCACAAAACACTAAGCCTCATCAGGATTTGCCCATGGCCACGAGGGGTGTCACACCAAACTTGAAGGCAACCGCCTCGCAGGGAACCTGGACTCCACCAGTCCAAGACCCTGCTGAGGTCCCTCAGACTACTGGTAAGTATTGAGCCAGCAGGTCTGCATGGAAGTCATGCATACGTCAATCACCAGGTCTCCATCTTTCTGCAGGCACAAGAACCCCACACAGATGATGTGGCTTCCACCAAAAATCTCGCACTACATTGCCCTTACGTTCCCATCGTGCTTTGTGACTTTAGAAAACATTGCATCTTCTATGCCTCCCATTATTTCGTCTGATACATGTGTCCCCAAAATGTCTTGTTTCCACCTCTCCTACCCCTGTCTTCCTCCACTTAAATATATTACTTATGAGGCCTTTTTGCGCGGTTGCTCCTCATATCCAGTTCTGTGCAGAGAGCGGTGGCCTTGTGGCTGGTGAATTGATGCACATTCACATCTGCAGGAGCAGAAGCAGAAGTAGAACGGAAACCAGTGTCTCGCATCCGCTTCTCCCTGAGCGGGGAACCTGTCGGCTGGAAGAGCGCTGAAGAGGAGGAAGCTGCACCAACTTCTGTTGTTGAACGAGACCTGCTGCGGTGCGACCTTGAACTTTGCTACCCAACTTGCTTTGGTAGACATATGCACATCTAAGCTTCAAATGTGTACGCATGTGTAGCGGTATATTGTGTGTACAGGGCTTCTTGTGGTGGTAGCCACAGGTACATTGAGAGGCAGGAGAGTGTCATGCAACTTGTCAACATCATTTGATACCTGTTGCTATGGATAGTCTCGTTCTTTGAGCATGGGCTCCAGCATGCTCTGTTTGACATGTGGCGCCTGACTTGGGACCTTGGGAAGGACGACACTAATCTCTGTCGTACTGTTGCAAGGTCGCAAGTCTGTAGCCACTGAGGCAGGATGTTTCATCACCTGTAACATTGGGAGCTGTACTAATTCCTTTGTTGATACTTGATGCTGGAGCCTGTGTGTACATGCTTGCAGGCAGGATGAGGGGACGCTCAGTGAGGGTTACACAGTGCACGAGATGTGCCAGCTGGCACGCAGCAGCCTGCCAGCTCAGCGCGCATTTGCTTGCCGCCACCTGGCCGCCTTGCTGGAGCGCGCGCGGCCGCTGATGGCGGACGCTTATGCGGCTCTCTTTGGGAACAAGAGGATCCCCAAGGTACTCCACGTGCCGGGCTGTGACCAGGTATCTTCCTCCTAAACTGTCACCTGCCAAACTGTCAATGGAAGCATTCCCTAAGTCTCTTTAGATATTGATCAAAACGGTGCATGTCCCTTGAGTTGGACATGCAGAGTGCTGTGAGATTTTTCAAGAAGCATGATCCGTGCAGAAGACAGTGGTGGCGTGCCTATCTCGAGCATTGATTCATCGTCATCGGCACATGATGTTTGAAGAATGTCTGTTCTCAAGGGTTGCTGGCGTCGCTTGCACAGGTGCTAAGTCTTGTTTGGGAGGACGTCTGGGAGCATGCACTGAAGGACTGTCAGGTAGCAGTCGTGCTGAGAGTCGCGCTAGATGACAACATCCAATCAGTGATTACAGCGGCAGCCGAGGCGCTCACTCAGCTGGTTGGCCTGGAAGACTTGGGTCCCGCCCTGTCATGCCCAACACCCTCAGGTAGAGAAGAACACTCCTACTTGTGAACAAGAAGTGCACGATGCCAGAGTGTGTCCTGAAGCTGTTACCTGCTCAAATAGATGATTTAAATGACAAATATATGTGTGAAAAATGCCTCTTCTGCCCACATTCGAGGGATGCAACCTGGCATGGAAAGTGTCTCTGTGCTATTCTTACATGAAACCCCGTGATCCTCTCATGTATACTTCATTGCGACTAATTCAGTGCACCATCAATCACGCGCCTCCTATGAAAACCGAGCAGACATCTCCTTCATGTAGGTCCTGCAATGGTGCCTCTCCGCTATCTGGAGCGTCCGCATGTTTTGAGCGCATGGTCAGCTCTGCCGGTAGACATCCCCAAGCCACCGGAGATGCCATCAATGCCCCAGAATGCCGCAGAGGAAGAGCTGGATCAGCAGCTGGATGAGCGCCAGTTGGCTGCCAAGGACCCTCTGGCAGGTCTGCTGCAGATGCAGGTGTGTATATAGGGTTTAGCTTACACCCTCAATATAAACCCTAAAATAAACCCCTAAACCCTATATATATAGGTGTGAAAGTAAATATAGGTCCTGCAAGTGTGTCTTGCAGAAGTCGTCAATTACAGTCGTCAACGTCGCCAGTGTGCCGGGTCAATCTGCTTCGTGTGTGCGGGCAGGATGCTGTTGCAGAGGCACCCTAGCAAAGCAACTTGAGGCTGTTTTTGACAGAACACTTCGCCTGATGTTCAATCCGCCAGAATGTGGATTGCATCACATGTAGCTGTTATTCTGCATCCACTGCAGCATTCCAAGCAGCACATTGGCATCTCTGCCATGGCCTTGTTGGTTACTCATGGCCATTACATGTCATGGGGGTCATGGCATGCACGCATCAAATGAAAGACACTCTGATTCAGCGAACAATGCGCAACAAGGATCAGTCAAAAAACTTGAATTGAGGCTGAGAGGTGCTGTTGTCCAGGTGCTGGCGCGCATCAGCTACCTGCTGCAGGCCGGGGTGGGAATGGCAGCTACAGACTCACTTCTGAAAATCCTGCAGGCCACAGCCCTCGGAGGGAACGACATGGTGGGCGCTATGTGCAATAGTCCTGGACTGGTGCGCTGCACAATATCTGCATTCTGGACGAGCCCATGTATTGATTGACCTTGTGCAAGTCGTATCCTTGCGAAAGTAGGTTGGAACTGATGAATATTATTCTACACTGCTAGACACCATGTGGGTTATTTCTCTTGGCTCGTTTTGTGTTCTGGTAGTCAAAGAGCTAGCATGCCGGCAGGGAGCAGTTCCCCGTGCATCCTGCAACCTGCTAGAGATTTAATACTCAACTTTCTCAGCATCTGCAGGTGAAAGCCTTGCTTGCCATCCTTGATGACCCTCCACCTGGTGGATCAGGGCAGTCACCGGGGCATGCACTGCATCCTGTACGGCCACAAGTGCTGGCTTTGCTGCGCATGCTGTGCCAGGCTGGCGCTGATGTGGCACGCTGCCTGCTTGGCCAAGGTGACGCCTACACTTCTGTATCATTTGTGAGCCTCAAGAACCAGCTTTTGTGAGCTGACGCAGTCATTGTTGAGGTTTCTGTTATCAGCTTCCACCTTTGGCGGGAAATGTTGGTCACAAAAAAACGGCACCGGGCAGGGTTGGTGTTTTTGTGGTACTCACCCGGTGTTGGCAGCATTTGACGCTGGGTCATTCAGGACAAAAGCTGATCAAGTGCCACATGAGTTTGTCACCTTCATTACGTGCACATTTCCGGACATTTCGGATACGTGTTTGCAGGCTTGAAGGCTCAGGTGACCCGATTTGTGCTCGGAAGTCGGACTGCCACTGCCCCTGCTGCTTCTCCAGCTCTTTCCATGCAGGTGCACATTTTTCTCCTTGAGTGCCCCGTGTGGTCTCCAGAGTTGCATTCCCGCCCATTACCCAATTTTACTAGGCATAGGCATGGACACAGCAACACACGGCATAGAATGTTTTTTGGTGGAAGACGCGTTGAAAATGCCTATCAGAAAGGTTGCAAGCGGGGGCGGCGTATTGTTTAGAGACCAATGAGCCTCAGGTGGCTCCCAAGGGTCTCTAAAAATGTAATGATAAAAAATTGTTATTCTGTGGCGCAGATCGAGGCGCTGCGCATCTGGCGGATCTGCACATGCTTCGGGCTCACTGTGATGTCCCTTGACGATGCATACCCGGTGCTCTGGCCCCAGTTGGGCACACCAGATTGGGTGTCACTATCCGACAGCGGCCTTGACGCCCCAAGCACGTACCTGCACTTGATGGCGACTGCTGAAACGCTCATGACAGTGGCAGAGCTGCTGCTCCATGCAGGGTGCGCCATGTCCTGTCAGCTGACTCTGCACACACGCTTGCACCTTGTACAAAGGCAGTTGCAAGTTGCTGGCGACGTGCTGCGTTGGATTTTGTCGCTGTAAGGCATGCAGCGTGCTTGGTCCCCTTACTGTAAGAATCAAGTGACCATCTCTGCAACAGGCTCAAGGTATGTTCTGAGTTGCGAGGGTGATGTATTCTTGCTCCAGGTTTTGCGTGATTGTGACTCAAGAAAATGGTTTGCACTTCAGGGCCGCTTCTGACTTGTCTGCATGGCATCCCCTGCAGGAGGGCGCCAGATCAGGCACATGTGTCCCCTCAGTGTGCAGCTGCAGTGCTGCAGGAAGCCGCAGCGTGGCTGCGATACCAGCTCCTGCAGGAACTCTTCAAATTTGCAGATTCTGTCAGCGGCAATGACAGCGGATATCCCACCATACAAGCAGCGTTGCTGGCACTTGCTGCTGTCCTGGGGATTGTTCGAGCATGCACCCTGCTCCCATCCATGGTATGCAACCCACTTCTATGTGTGTTCAACGTGCTACTGTGTGTCAATTGCTTCAGGAGCCAGCAGCGGGAAAATGTGTGAGGTGTTCTGCAGACTATGTCTTACTGGTTTGCACTGCAACATGCTGTGCCTCTTGGAGACCTACAGGTATACTTTTGGACCAGTGGCTTGTTATTTCTGTGAAAAGTCGCACCCTTGACGTTCAAAATGTATGTAGGTGGGTTCACAGAGTGACGCCAGCTTTGAGGCAGCAGCTATGCGGGTTTATGACATTAGTGAGCACATGGAGCATCTTGGAAACTGTCTACTTGACAGCGAACCTCCAAACCTTGCACTGGTGCTACCTCCCACCACGCTGCATTTTCTGCTGAACTCGAGCAATGTCGACATTGTGTATGTGCCAAGCTACCTCTGTACAAGGAGTGATGAAGACAAGCGCCCTTAGCAGATTTTCAAGTCCGCGCTCACGGATGGGCATGTTTGGTCAAAACATGCCTTGGTGATCATGAATATGCTACTGGTCCATGACAGTGCTGAATTGTGCTTGCTAGGGACGAGCTGGTGTGGCAGTGGCTATGTGTGAGGTGTTTATTGGCTGCATCCGTACGCGCGATGTCTCCAGTTTTGTAGCGACCAATGCAGTAGAACAGCTGACAGCCATTCTGTCTCTCCAAGTGTGCGCCCGGCCCCTTTCCTCTCAAATCAACAACATATAAAATGTGTGAAAGCTGTGACGTCGATAATTTGCACCAAATGCTGTTAAGGACCTGACTCTGTAAATGTGACTGGTTTACCCTCAAAAATAATTAAAGCACAGCTTTTAATCGAAGATCTTTTGCATGCACTAAGTGGCATGGTGCGCCATGATCGTGCAGAGGATTACCCCGGAGTTGGTGACCATGCAGCCCAGCGCTACTGGAGCCTTCCAAGTGCAGCAGGCATTCCTGAACCTTGCTCTCATAGGCATAGAGCATGTGCTGCACGGGCCTGGAGGATGTAAGCCCACCTGAACACCCAATATCAACTTTCAGTGTTTTCCTAGTCCGTGTTCTTTGTCATGCACCAGGTTGGGTAGGTAGTGGCATGCATGTCCATATGCAGAGACTTAATGTCCCTTCACTCCCCTCACGTAGGCATGCCAAAGAGGTTGATCATGTAGTGGCAGGCGAAATGACGATTCCATGAAATGCATTCTAGAGACCTTTTCACATCCCATGTGCTTGGTGCTCTGGGACCGGTTCCTCCACCTTAACTCCATGATGTCATGTGTCCTTCTGCTTTTCAATTAGACGGATGCAAGAAGAAACCTGTCTGCATGTCTGCAGTTCCAGATGCATTGTCATGGGCGAAAGTGGTGGATGCTGCGCTGCGCGTGCCAGTTCTAGCGCCTCCGGGAGGGGAGGATCTCGCGCTCCGAGCCATGAGCTGCGCCCTGCACGGCATGTGCAGGTGGTGCATTCGCGCAGATGACCTGCTCGATGAGAACTCGAAGGGCGCCAGCAGCTTTGCGGTTGCTGCAGGCATGCTCGGAGCGTGGTGGCAAGAGGTACATGCTGGCTGGCCACAACCTGCAGAGCACTGAGATCTGGAAAAGCTTTACACGAACAATTTATCCGGCCCCATATCAAACCTGTGTGAGGCCAGCCCGGCAGAGGAACTCTTCCACAAACGATACTGCAAGTATGGAGTTGCTGCTATGTGTCGTCGCTGGCAACCTATAACATTCATTAGGCGTGTGCTTATACTAAAAGCATTACAAGGTGCACGATGCTTGCATATAATCACAGGGCGACTCTGATGTGAGGACCAACCCACTTCCAAAGCTGCCATGGGGAAGCGAGGTGCGGGATGAGCTCCTGCCTGCCTACACAGCGCATTGGCTAGGCCTGATCCCGGAGGGTCGCCCACCTTCTGCCACCGCCAGAGGTCCCCGCGCTCCTGGTGGTCCCCCCACTGCTGACATGGCGCCCCCGCCAAAGCAGAGCCTGATCAGGCAAACGGTTGGCTCACGCCTGCCGACTCCCCGGGTGCAGCTCTTTTTTGATTATTACTGCCCTCCTGAGACCCCTGGTGTAGTTAACACCCTTGTTATTCTGAAGACAGCAAGGTATCTTGCAGCACTTTGTTTCCTTTCCGGATCTCGGTTACTCTGCGGCAGTGTAGGGGGTCACGAGGGCGCAATGATTTTTGTGACTGCAGAGGTAACTTGAGTGGCGATCGGATTGTTTACTTGGTCACAAGGCCTGCCTTTTGGTGGCCAATACTATCTTGGGCACCCAATTGAGGCCTTGTGGTCACTGTACAGCAAGCATTCATGACCTTGCTGAGTTCACAACAGACCAGCTCACAGCCCCTGAAATGTGGCAAGATGGGTGGAGGCATGCTGCATGCTGCTTGCAGGACTGGATGTTTGGAATCGAGCCTGTCCCGGCTGAGGTGCGGCCGATCGCCGGGCTGGACACAATTGCAGAGGAGGGCGAATCTGTGTGCACACCACAGGCTGAGCGGCCTGGCCGCGCGCGCGTTACCGGTCTTGGCCTCTTCTTCCTGCTAGCCCTGGAGGCATACCGTGCGCTCCCTTGCATGACTGAACTGCCACTAGGTAAGATGGAGCACCCGGGCATACTCTGCGCTCCCTTGCATGACTGAACTGCCACTAGGTAAGATGGAGCACCCGGGCATTGGTGGTAAAACAGTCTAATCATTACTACATCCTTCCGTGCACAGCATTTGTTGTTGTGCAGCAGCGCCGATGCTGCAAAGTGTAGCAGACAGGAGCCACAATATAATGCTTGTGGCTCGCGAGGCTGGCACAAATATCAATTTCTGATTGTAATGTCAAATTTGCCACATCTTTACGCACTTATCACAACCAACACGTGATGTGCACAGCGTGCAGCACATGCCACAGGTGAAAGCCGCTTAAAGCTGCTCTTTCTGCTTTATCAGGACTGAAGCTGAGGGGCGTGATGGATTTGGTCTTCTCACCTGCAACTCCCTCAAGCAACAATGGAGAGGGGGACGCAAGTGAGGCCCTATGGCTGGACCCTCTCATCCGCTGGACAACTGCCGCATTGCTGGACATTTATGCCTGCAAAATGCCAACAGACAGGTAGCACATGCCCAAAACTCCTCTGCATCTCCCGAATGTCAACCTTTGCTTACTTTTATCTATCATGCTTTGAAGGCCTTTGATGGGTCGTGGATGCCGCTTCCTCCCAACAAGGAAAGCACCCATGGGGTTTGGGCAGAGCTCTGCCGCAGATGTATCTCAACACCTACACTTCTAGGCCCCTGTCATTGCCTGGCTGCGACAGGTGGAATCGTTTGAAGAGATGCCTGGCTGCAACGCATTGAGAGACGGGCATGGCACTTCTGCAGGTTGGTGGACAGCATCACAGAGGCAGATGCTGCCCGGTGGGCAGCCCATTTTGCCGCGGTCTCCTATGGCGATGCCCTCTTCGCCAGCGCCCTCGCCCTCCTGCTGCACCCCAACATGCCAGGCCCAGTGCAAGTGCGCTCCCAAAATTCTATTCGCCAAGCAGTGCCAAAAAGTCATGCTTGAGTGACTACTTGATTGGCTCAGCTTTGCCAGTCTTCAACCCACCTGTGTCCTCGAGTCGAAGCTGCCATTTCGCTCCGGCACCCCCCAGTAGCATGGGCTGTATTGTGCTGTCAGTGGTGCAAGCTTCGGCATGCTGGCGACAGACATGACCATGATGGAGACATCTGCGGCAGCAGGCTTGGCCTCCCGGAGCGCATGTGGGAGTCATGTGCCGGCATGTGCGCGCAGGCGACTGTGCTGGAGGTCCTGGCAGAGGAGGGGGCACTGCACCTGCTGCCGACCCTTCACAGAGCTCCAGGCAGCGCAGCAGCCTACTACGGGCCTGAGCGGCCCAAGGAGGTGACTGGGCTCTTGGGGAAACTGCTGGAAGAAGGGAGCTTACAGAAGGCAAAGCTGTCCAACAGCATGGTGTATGACCTAGCCGAATACGCAGATATCCTGAGTTCGATCAGCAGAAGGGCAGCATGCAGGGCACTGTAAAACACATGGTAGAAAGAATGCCAAACGATCGCAGGAATGGTCCCAAACTCCGCAGGAAGGTACCTAGACTGCCGGAAGATCTGCAGAAAGCTGTTAGCTTTGCAGGAAGCAGATGCGACAGCGTGGCTTAGCACTTGATGTGCATCTGTTCAAGTTGAAGGAAACGCGCAAGTTTGTCAGCTAATGATATGCTCCTTGCATGTGTTCTGTGCTCTTGCCTATCAAACTCAATCACTTGAAGCACGTCTGTGAAACTGCAGTGAAGCCTGAATTACAATGTCAATGTCTGGCACTACCCCCTGGCAGGTATGTCCGGTCAATCAGTCAATGACTCTGCAATGTGAGGTGCAAGGGTGCCTGATCGAGCGATAGGAAGGGGCAGAGGGACTCTTTGAGAGAGTGTCTGGCACAGAAGCGGTGATGTTCGTTAGCACGTCCTGATATCATCTAGCTACCAATCAGCTAGCTACCATTTATTAGCAATGATTGTGCAGGAATTGGTTGTATGTCAGTGTCATTCATGCACTAAGCTCCCTCCAGGATTGGTGCAGCTGCTTGAAAGACATGCGGCAATGCGATTCTGCGCAGATCTGAATGCATGTAAGTTGTTGTGGAAGGGCTAGCTTTCAAGTCCAGCGATGGTACCTCGGGCAACATATGATCATGAATGCAAATCTGGAGGCTTTTATACTGACATGAGCCATCCTTGTCTTGCGGCTGAAAGTAATGATATGATTTGAAGCTGCCATGCATGATTTCGTACTGTGTTGGCATAACACCCTCCAGGTTCTGACCCTGTGCAGCAGGCCCTCATGCCAGGTCACCAGGACCAGCACATCCCACATGACAAAGCATCCGGCATGTCACGTTCATCAGACAGGAATTATTTCACCTTAACACCTCAATGTTTCTCTTCTTTGACTGTCGTGCTGGTCCAAGCATGACAGAGCGCTACAGGCGCACTTGAGCTGGCATGTCCTTTCCTACGAGAGAGCTGACGTTTATGCTTTCTTGCGTGGGATCACGTGCAGTCGTACTGGACATTGCTGTTACACAGCATTTTATATGTGGCCATACCGATAGATCGTAGAGTACGGTCTTCAATTGGCACAGCATTCAACCTAGCCAGAGGGATGCTGGCAGTACACCTGGGCTGTACACTGATTTAGATCAGAAGGAATGCCGGCTCTTTGGATATTTGGGAGGTCTTTTCACACAGCATCAGATGACGTCCCCTTCTTTGCGCTGGGAGCTGCAACATTCCACGCCTTTTGGATCGTTGCAATTGCCATCACCAGCCATGATATCGTCGATATGCCTCAGATCTGCCACCACAGAGGCTTCGGATACATGCTAACAGTTGCTCTGCTGTTGGTATGCTTCACCTCGGGGTTTATCCTAGAGCTTCTCCTTATCTACGTGGGCTTTCAAGGTATCCCAGCATCCCCCATGCTTGCAACTTCCTGGCTCTGATTCACCTGCAGAGACATTTTCAGGACATAAAAGTCGGGAATACATTGCTCAGCCTGTTAATGCATTCGAAGGTGGCGTTTTTGAGTTGTCCAAGCGCAGAAGCATCCAGCTGCTGCTAAAGCTAAGGCTTGCGAATGTCTTTTGCGAGATGCTGGCGTCTGGTAAGTTCTAGTTGGACAATCCGATGCACTCTGCAACTGTTATCAAACTTGCAGGCATCATTCATGCTCCGCGCATCCTGCTTGGTGCTGACATGCCTCAAGTGCTGCTCGGATGGATCGAATGCTTGGCTATAACCCAGATGTACTGATATTCCTGGTGTTTGGCCTGCAGCGTTTGGCACATATGTGCTGGTGGCCGTGGATGTGAGCTGCAAAGTGAAGGAGGTGATCGTCTGGAACCCCAAGAAGGAAGTCCTCGTCCTTGTCATCCTCACCTGGGTCTTCCAGCTCCTCATCCTGTGAGTCATCCCTTCAACTTCATATCCACTACATGGATCAAACCTGCGCAGGGCTTTGTCAGTCAAAGTCACAGCTGCACGATATCATTATGCAGTAGTCTTCTGCATGCAATTTTACTGCTTAGCCATGCTCCAACAAAGTCAAGAGCAAAATTCTTACAGCAGAATCTTGAGCATGCCATGTCCAGTGAGGTCCGACTCTTGCGTTTTTGGTCAGCTGAACTGCGGACGGGCAAGAATGGGTGGTCACATTGCTGCAGGCTGAATGTTCTCATCTGGTACAATGCGTGGCCGGAGCACCATGGAGCAGATCGGTGGGAGCGCCGCTTTCTCTGGCTTGGCCGATGGCTCTGCTGCCAATTTGGTGGGTCCTAGCCATCTCTCATGGGTACCTGTATACATTCCCATGCTCCCATGCCTGGAAGCATACCATACACCATCCATTGTGGATTAGGGTGTTTTGTATGCATAGTGCAGTGTATATCTACTCGATGACATTGCACCGCACTTCTGCCAAGTGACCGCCCGACCAAGCTGCACCCAGCCGCTGCCTCAAATATATTCCCTTTGCCTCCATCCTTTCAAATTCCTCCAAGCTTCATTCCTCTCGTTTCTCTTGCAATGTTGCCTACAGGAAGCTGATGATCTTTCCCTGCATGAGTTTGTCTTCACTCCTTTGGATGAAGCAAATTGCTGCTGACATAGCAGTTTCGAGTGCACAGGGCAGAAACCGGCGGAGGATGAGAAGCGGCAGAGGTCGCTGCGGCGCATAGCGCGCTGGGTGACACGACTGCTCGGCCACGCTGACTTGACGCCCTCAGACACCGCGCTCGCCCTCGTCCTGGTCGCTACCCTGCAGCGCCAGGCCCGCAGGTGATGTGTTTTATTTAGTGATTATTTTGTTTATTTATTATTTAGGGTTTAGGGGTAAAAATTTAACCCATTTGGGAAAAAAAATAATGGCCTCGGACACCGCGCCAGGCCCGCAGGTGCTGTGCATACCCTTCGTGCCTTGCAGACATGGTTTCCATAGTGTCCAACAAGTATGTTAGCTATCGAAGCAGGGACCAATCCGCGCAGGCATTCTACAGGCTCAAAATATGCCTGTCAATGCTGTACTCAAGAGCACTTGCTGTGTGGATTCAGCATTGGCAAAACATTCTTGGCAACAGGCGCCTGTTGTCATTTTGGACCCCTTCTCGATGCTGCAGGTCTGGATTGAGGTTTGCTGACATGTCTTTCATGGCATGTCACCGAGCCTCAATTCAGACCCGCAGCATTTCGAAACTCACATGTTTGCTGGATTGCGAGGTATTCCATTTTTTCCTTATAATTCACTTAAGTAGAGGGTAAATCGTGAACCAAAACCCTTCATAAAGGGAACCAATATTAAGGGTTAAAGGGGAATTGTGGCAGGGAGCGGATACGGCGGTGCATGGAGGAGGCGGCAGAGGCGGAGGGAACGCCGGTGGCCGCGGTGTCGCTGATGGAGCGCGCGCACACGATCCGCACGCTGCCGCTCTCCACCGCGAAGGCCGGCAGCGAGGAGCTGCTGCAGGCGCCTTCCAGCTGCAGCCCCGTCCGCGATAACATCATCGCTGAGGTGTCAAACCCTAGCAACCCTTAAAACCCTGATCATAACCCCTTGATGATAAAGGTAAGCGGGGAGCTGCAGCAGGCGCCCTCCAGCTGCAGCCCCGTCCGCGATAACATCATCGCTGAGGTGTCAAACCCTAGCCAACCTTAAAACCCTGATCATAACCCCTTGATGATAAATGTAAGCGGGGAGCTGCAGCAGGCGCCCTCCAGCTGCAGTCCCGTCCGCGATAACATCATCGCTGAGGTGTCAAACCCTAGCCAACCTTAAAACCCTGATCATAACCCCTTGATGATAAATGTAAGCGGGGAGCTGCTGCAGGCGCCCTCCAGCTGCAGCCCTGTTCGCGACAAGAGATTGCGACCTGACGAGCGTGCGGGTTTCCACGTGGAAACGTGGAAACATCATCGCTGAGGTGTCAAACCTAGCAACCCCTGAACCCCTCTCAATTCTAATTGTAAATCCTTAAATATATAAATTGCTAGTGAGGAGCTGCGCGAGCGCTCTCCAGTTGCAGTCCCGTCAGCGATGGCATCATCGCTGAGGTGTGGTCCTACGTGGGCGTGGCTACCTCGGGAGATTATTGACATACCGATGCTCTCAGATCTGTGCAGTTGTACCAAACAGACAGGGCTGCACAGTCTGACAGCATGTGCATGTCATCAATCTCCCGACATAACTGAGAAGCTGCGGCATTTTCTGGAATATACCTGGGTGTTTGTTCTGGGTGTGCGCTCCCTTCCAAGGGAGATGGCACCAGAAAATTAGTCGTCCCAAGTGGACCTTGAGATGCTATAGGGAGGGGCCTTGGTCGAGGACAGCAGTCTGTTCTTCTTCACATTACACAGCCTCCAAAGTATAAATTGTTTGGGCTACTATCACATCTTTGGTGATGCCTTCTTGCCAGAAGGGCGGGATGAGTCCATTTGGTACATCACTAGGGCGTCGACTAGTTCTGCGGGCCGCTGCAACTTGCACTTCATGTGCTTAGGGAATGGTTTCCTGTTGCACAGGAGGTGCTGATAGACATTGACGAGGAGATGGCGGAGGAGGTGGCGGCCGTGGAACAGATAGATGCCACGCTGACGGCGGCCGCAACAGAGGGCGCCGTGGCCGTCAGTCCGGACCTGGATGAGACCGAGGCGCTGCTTGGACACCAGGACCGCGACAAGAGCCCTGAGCCAGGGGTGAGTCCCTGTCTCTTCATCCCATCAGTGTTTCATTCCACTCGGGGAAAACATCTGAAGAGGATATCCCAGCTTGTCTGTACCCAAGTATCCCAAAAGTCTACACAAGAGGGGAGGCTGAGGGAGGGGCGTTACGCGGCAGTGAGACCCTTGATATGTGCCCATGGACATTTGTTGTGCCGGTGGCTTCAACTGTACAGCCTGTGCTTCACAGCTGAACAACCTGCATAACCAATTTTCATGGGCATAATCCACGAAGCGATGGAACAGAGCTTTTCACGTCATAATATCACTGTTGTCCCCCCCCATCCCTTGAGCAGGAACAATCATCTCCCTCGAAGATTGTCAGAAGTGCACTCAAGAGGCACAGGGGACACCCCATTTCCCAGGTCCATTTCTGTCGCATGTGCAGGAGACTGGAGCAGCTGAGAGTTTGAGGGATGATGGCATGGGCGGGGCGGGCAGCCCGCTGGGCAAGTTTGTGCGCCAGATGGCGCTGCTGCGCGAAGCATGCATCACACCCTCCGGCATGGACGAGGACCTCAGGTGGGGCTGTACTATTTTCTAAAAATCCTGGGGATTAGTTGATGGTTAGGTGATTATGTCTCCTCCATACACTGTCAGAGATGCTGACCAAGCCCAAAGTACCGCCCGAATTTCAACCCATGTTTGGGGTGTAGGGTGAGCGTAAAGGAGCCTTCACTGTTGAAAAGCTTCTGCCAAAAATAGCATGGAACTAGATATTTCACCGCCAGAATCCCGTGGTTGGGGTAATGCAGCAAAGTGTCTGATATTAGATTCTGCCTGCAGGGGCGACATGAGTCAGGAGCAGGTGACGCAGCTGTACACCGGCAGCCACTGGAAGGTGGAAGCTGCTGTGCTGTCCGAAATCGAGCACTTCAGCAGATTTGCGGTGTGCCCCTTGGTCGCAGCATGCGCCCTGTACAGAGGCAGTCTCACTGCGTCTCACATTTCGGAAAGCCCAGGCCAGTTCATCGGGTGCTGATTGCATCCCAGTCTTGTCCAACCTTTCACGTTCTACCGCTAATGCAATGTGGTTGCGCTGGCTTGGCTACCTTTCGGCTTATTACCAATTAGTTTACTGTGCGCCAGTCTCCAAGACAAGGGAGCATCTCAGAAAGGGCCCGCGGCCTATACCCTGGACCCTAAGAATACAAGTATAGGGATACACCATGCTGGATCGTGCTTGAAGCATGTCTGGATGCTGCCGACTGGCGTGTATGGGTATGAGAGCGAGCACAGCAGCGATTGGTGGGTGTCCATGGCGGCCGCGCTCATCCCCTGAACCCTAAACCTGAGATGAGTAATTTAGGAGGGGTGTTTGTACTGCAGGCAGGGGTGTATGGGTATGGGGGTGAACGCAGCAGCAACTGGTGGGTCTCCATGGCGTCAGCACTCATCGGCCGCGAGCGCAGCGAGCGCGAAGAGCGCAACCTGGAGGTTCTCAACAGGCGCGCTGCAAACTACTGATCCATCCAGTCAACCATTGAACATGGGTTCTCATAGAATGCAGCCAGTTTCTGCCTGACGATACTGCCTGACTTGTATGAGATTCCATGTTCAAGGGCTTGAAGCACACTGGGCTATGTCATTGAAATGCCATCATGACGCCACTGCTAGGTGACAATTCTTGCCTCTGTTAATTTTGGAGTACAATCAGGGTTGGGGGAATTTATGGGCCACCCAGTCTGCTTTTAAATCAACAGCTTCTGGGGGAGAATCAAATCAGGTCAGCAGCTGCCGTCAGGATGGATTTCCCATCTGGCGCTTACCACTGTCACAATGCATGTCTATATATTTAGGTTTAGGGTTTAGGGGTTATATTTGGGGTTAAGGGTTTACAAGTTTCAGTAAAGGCAACTGTGTTGGACGTCCTCAGCAGGCATTGGATGTGCCAGTGAGGCAGTTGCCAATTTATGGGCCACTGATCAGGTTAATTACCTACCTGTAAAGTCACGCGCGGCTGTGTAATGCAGGGCTGAGGTGAACTCGATCAGCGAGCGGCTCTACTATGAGAATGTCATCCGCGAGCTGGGGGATTCCAGTGAGATCCTGTACCTGTCTGTTGCCAATGCTGCGCTTGCGCACCTTCCGTATCTCATCGCCCTGGACCATCAAAGCAGGCAACCTTCTTCCTCGTGACTATTCCATTAGGCTGCTCTACTATGTCATGCTAAAGGCAGTGTCTCGGACCTCTCACAGAGTCAATAGGGGTCCTCTCTGAGAATCAATATCACTGTCATCAATAGGTCCTGGAGGCCCAGTCGCATGGTGTCTGTCCCACTGTGTCACTGCTCTACTCTGCGGCATGCACACCAATTTCTAGTAGTGAAACGAGCTGCCAGTACTTTCCATGTAATGATCCGGCACAGTCCCTTGCACTGCAGCCCTGTTGTGCATCAAACCAAAAAGAACCCAACCAAGCAGGGGTGCAGGGCAGCATGCTATTTTGCCTGTCCCACAAGAACAGACGGTGATCAGCAGCAGCCATTTAAAGAAGATTCCTATTGGAACCCATTGTGGAAAAGGCTTTCCGGTGATGTTTTTTCTGTGTGAGTTTTTACAACATGTGCCTACCGCCATTGCTTAACCCAATCCACGCAGGCATGTGGTTGTGGCGCTGCGGGGGACAACATTAGTGGAGGATATCATAAGGCTGTGTCATGTGGAGATTTATTACAGAGACTACTGCCAGTGGTGAATTCAATCCGCATACACAGGTCGGTGGTCGTGGCCCTACGGGGGACAACATCGGTGGAGGACATAATTACGGACAGCGTTGCTGTGCCCGTACGATTGGACCCGGAATGGCTGCCGGAGAAGCTGCGCGCGGCCGACGGCTCCGGAGGGCAGCTGTTTGCACATGCCGGCATCAAGGCGGCAGCTGACGCCGTGCTGCAGGCACGTGTGGTACTTCTGTGCTTCCGATGTTTAGACCCCCAGAACTCTCAAGGTCAATGGGTATGAGGTCAAGAAGCCTGAAGCCTGACAGCAACCAAGCCTACGCCGATGGTGTGTGCCAGCGGCCAATGTTCTTTGCGGTCACCTGCTAGATGAATGTGTGTCCCTCATCTCACTTCCTGCCTATGGACTCATGTGCGCACAGGCATCTGAGGGACGTATCAGATATCTTGTGTAGGTGTTCGGCTGTCTGTGACGTGCATGGCATGTCACAGATGCCAGACATCTTCCACAAAATATCTGTTACATGCCTGTGTCTGCCAGACGGGCCACTTTGTTGCTTCAGGCGTGCTCGACGAGTATTATCATAGTCTGAGGTCTCGACATTTCATGTCAGTCTGGCTGACAGGTGACTGATAACAGTAGAGGCTAGGACGCCTGCAGCCCAGTGCTATCAGTTTCTTTCAGCTTGACGTGTCACATCGGTCTTCTGTTCCATGTATGCTGTCATTGGACAAACGCAGCAGCACAACACAAGCTGTACCAGAATACTGCCTGCGTGAGGGGTGCCCTAAGGAAAATCCCTTCAGGAGTTTTTCAGGTTTCATTCAGGGTTGAGGGTTTAGGCTTCAGGTTTTTCAGGATTTCTATCTGGGTTGGGGGTTTGAGTGCATGTGTGCCTGAACAGGACATGGAGGACAACCGGGTGTTGGGGGCATTGCTGCGGGGGGACTATGGCGACATGTCCAAGACGGCCGCCGAGGAGGTGTTGGCAAAGTGGGTGCAACTGCCTCCAGGACTTGCTTCCTTGAACAATGACCCTGACTGTGACATGCTAAGCCAGCGCTGCAGAGCTGTTGCCATACAACCTTCGGACTGTGTGATGTTTTGATAGTCATACTCTGATTGAACAGCATGTGCTTGCAGACGCTGAGGGGTGCTCGTCACAGATTGCATGAGCACAGTGAGATGCCCAATCGGAACTGTTTCTCAACACTTTGCGCCATGCCCCACTGAAACGGGCTTCTGTTCAGAAGCACAGCCGCCATTTGCGTTCAGGAAAGGAATATATATGACAGTAAGAACCCTGTCATCCTAATCCCCAAGGGGAACACTTAATCTCTACTGCCCTTAGTCGAGTGTTTGACAGATGTCTTCGTGTGCAGGGATGCGGGTGAGTCGCAGCAGGCAAAGCGGCAGCACTATGTGGCAGCGCTGATGCAGCGCAAGCTGGACTGCCGCGACTGGCGCCTCGTCCTCACAGGCCACTCCCTGGGAGCTGGCGCGGCCGCCCTCATGGCCCTCCACCTCTCCGGCCGCTTCCCCAGTGATCTGCTTTCAAATTCCCTCACTTGTTGTTTAGAACTCCCCGAGTTGCATGACGCTCAGCCGACAAAAGCAGGTGTTTGTGTGCACAAGACAAAGAAATTTGGTCACATGATCTGGCTCTCAGCGCCGGGGCGGCCGCTCTCATGGCCCTCCACCTCTCCGGCCGCTTTCCCAGTGAGCTGCTTCACAATAGCTCACCTACCCGAACCCATGTTGCTCATCCACCAAGGTGGAGCCTGCTTGTCCTAACAAAACTCACTGGTCACATGATCAGCAACAGTACGAAGACCACCAACCTCCGAACAACAACCTATGCCTGACACACTGATCCAGCCACTTCTCTGACTGCGCAGCACACGGGGAGTCTTCTACAACGCATACATCCATTCCTGCTGTCGTGTGCTGTTGACTTGCAGCTTGATCAATCAGTGCCCAGCATTCTCCAACACTGCACCACTGCTCATACCTGACATGGGTTACGCATAAGAAGCACATATCTTAGGGTCACGAGAATCTCTTCTTTACAATGGTCATGATTCGCAGATGTGCATTGCTGGGCACTGAGCCCGCCTGGGGGACTGATGAGCACCAATCTGAGCCGCCTCGTGGAGCCCTTTGTGACCAGCGTGGTGGTCGGCAAAGATGTGGTGCCGCGAGTGTCTGTAGTCAACCTGGGCCGCTTGATCGATCAGATGGTGCGCGCTCTATGCATGCTATGATTTTTGATTTACATGTACATACATGTGTATGGGGTTAGAGTTTAGGATCTAGGATCTAGAGCCCACTAAGCCCTGTGAAAGAAGGATGGTATGGAATGAGAAATTGTCTGTCGTCAACCACTTTACTGAGCGCACTTCATGCCTGTGTTGCACCATGGAGGGAGAAAAATCGCACAACCTCGCAATCCCACCTGGGAATTTGTGCTTCAGTTGCTTACATGCATCGTCTGCCCTGCAAACTGACAGCTTGTGGGCCAGATCATGCATGAAAGCACTTGAAGCGCAGGCCCCACGTTAAATTCCATGGTTGTGTGATTTCCCTTCTTTTGGGTGTTCGCCTTTTCAGGATTGCGCACGCCATGTGGGAAATGTCTGTGTTGTGCGACTGGCCAACAAAGGACCCAAGTTGTTCCTTGCAGTGGTGCCTGCTTTCACAGTCTCTGGCGAGCTGTACTGAGGCACCCACAACACCATACAGCAGGCGGGCTCTATGCGCAACTCGCGGCAGGAATGTTGATCCCTGAATGTTTTCTTGAATGCATTGGACAGATAGGTAACATGCCAGCAATAAGACCCCAATCCCCAGCAAGTACTGGCAATGAAAGGAGTCTTGGCCTGAGGTGGGTCATATCTACCATTTTAGGGAGGGGTTTACATGTAGGATTTGACTAGCATCATATATTTAGGATTGATTGCCCTGTGCAGGTGACGTCGCTGGCGCTGTGCAAGCTGAACAAGAGCGATGCATTTCTGCGTGGCCTCACGAAACGCATGCGCCATGAACACACTGACGACCTCTTCTGGCGCTACTCTGAAGTCCCCGACGAGGCCATGCAAGTGCTGCAGGTAACTCCCTTCGACCCCAAATACATAAACCCTAAAATATACAAACCCTAAACCCTAAAATGCATAAAAAGAAAATGTGCCTTCACAGCTCCGTGTCTCAAAACTCGGCCCCTTGGGTCGGTCGCTTCCTGGCAGAGACTTTTGGTTTGGCAATCCATAGGGTTTTCAGGTAGTTGAATTAGGGGTTGGGTGTGAAGTGAAAATAATGGTCGTTGCAGTATACACTGCTGGGGCTGCAAGTGCTTGCTGGGGCCAGTTGCACAGGTACTTTTGGATATCAATCCAAGGGTTTAATAATATGTATTGAGAGGTTGGTGTATTAAGCACGATGCTCCTTGAGTGCAGGCGTACAACGTGGGTTGCAAGTGCTCAAACAGATGCTGGCTTCCTGGACCACTTGCTTCTCGTGCAGATACTTTTGGTTGGCGATCCACGGGGTGTTGAGAGTGTCAAATTCTGGGTTTAGTAACCAAACTTAACTGTGCTACTAAACTATACACTAAATATTTCATTGAGAAAAAGCTGGTGGGGTGCAGGAGTACAATGCCGGATTGGAGGTGCGCAGCCGAATGCTAGAGCTGGTGCCGCCGGGGCGCATCGTTTTTCTGCGGCCGCTCAAGCGGGAGGGAACGCGCGCCGCCTGGGACGCTGTCTGGATCAAGCCCGAAGAGCTCATCCGCGAGGTGGGCTTTGTTGAGGGTTTGGGGTCTGTAAAGTTAGGAGGGGAAATGTGGATATAGAGATGGGGATTCCGGCTGTTCAGTCCGATACTTTCCCAAGAGGTGCCTGAATAGATGCCACTTCTCTATGTCAGTGTGCTCCGGCTTTTGCTGTGTAGGGCATCCTGGTGTCGCCGCGCATGGTGGAGGACCACAGCTGCCTTGCTCTGCAGGCCGCACTGCGAATGGCCATCGGCCCCGGAGAAACGGCCGCGCGCACCGCCGCCACCGAATACTTCCCACCCGTGGTGCCTCCCCGAGAGGAGGAATAGGGTTCAGGGCTTATATAAAAATCCAGGGTAAATACCCAGAACTCTAAACCTAAAAGAAACAAAATAAATAAGACAAAAGAAGCAGCCGGCGCACCGCCGCCATCGAGAGTTTCTCGCCCGTGGTGCCTCCCCGAGAAGAGGAGGAATGATCATTATGTGATGTCCTCTTTAGTTATTCTTCCTCTTCTTCTTACCGAGAGGAGGATGTGGCTGTCTAGGAGCTGTTGTCTGCTGGGACTGAAGATGAGGTGCACGGGCAGCTGCATTGTAGTTTTTAGACGTCATTGATTGTGGCAGCCTCCAAACACTGGTTGTAAATAGTGCCTCGGAAGATTATAGGAAGATTTGGTGGGGGTTGCGAAATTTGTCATGGGTTGTTTTGATGTCATAACTGCTGATGTGGGAGATGACAGGACATCTAATCAGCCCCTGGATGGCTGGAATGATGTCATCGCCTTCTTCTTCTTCTTTCTCGTATGATGAGCAGCTTGTGAGTTATTTCTTGCAAGCTGCCCGCGTTGCAGACAGGCTAATGGGAGTTGACGAATCAGAGTGTGCTGCTCAAAGGTTGCATACGTTGTAATTAGCCCTACATATTCCCCATTGGATCTATATTTAGGGTTTAGGATTAGGATTGGGGTTAGGTTAAGGTGGGGAAAGCGACTGCCCTGAGAGGCAGAAAATTACGGCGAATCAGTGGAACAGCGAGCAGCGAAAATAGTTCATGGGAAGGTGTTAGGAGATGTAGACACAGAAAGAGTGTCAGCAAGTGGCACTCGCCTTGGGAATGTATGCCACAGAAAGATCTGCATTGTGAAGAATCGCCGGTGTATGAAGCGCAGTGAAAAGCTCTGCAATACCAGCTGCTGCCACAATGCGATCAAGCCAGCTGGTATTGATCGGCGATCAGGTATCGATTGCCCAGCGATCACTCTCTGCAGAGTGTGAGTAAACAGGGATGTAGAGCATCACGTTTGACAAAGCAGTGGCTGAAAGAGCCTGGATCAAAGACTTTAGAGGACGCATTGTAATTATTATTATTATTATTATTATTATTACACGTTTTCCAGTCCTTATGGACTAGGTACGTCTAGCAGCACCTTTATGGCAGCCCTCCATTCATCTCGGTTTTTGCATTTTCTCCGCCAGTTATATGGCAATCCTATGGCTTCCAAATCATCCCTGACATAATCATTCCAACTCTTCATAGGTCTGCCCCTGGTCCCCGTTCCCGATATGGTACCAAACATGAATTGTAAGGGCAGTCTGGTGTCACCCATCCTAGCCACATGTCCAAGATACCTCAGCCGCCTGTATCTAATCAAATTTGCAACCTCTGGAATATCACATTGTGCTCGTGTAACTGCATTTGGTATCCTTTCTAAAAGGCTTATCCCCAATATCCTCCGCAAACATCTCATTTGAAATACCTCGAGTTTTCTGATATCTTCATTGGTGACTGCCCATGTTTCACAACCATACAGCAATGTTGACTGAACAATGACTTTGTACAATATAACTTTTATCTTGACAGATATGTTTTTATCTTTCCAAACTTTCAATCTGCTCAGCTTATGGTATGCCCCACCTGCCCTACTGAGTCTTGAGGCAATCTCTGGTTGCATTGACATGTCTGCTGAACATATGCTTCCTAGATACTTGAACATCTGAACTTGTTCAAGGGGTTGGCCCCTGAGCCAAAACTGCTCACTGCTATCACCGGTCTGTGTCCCACTCTGCAAACAGAGAATTTGAGTCTTTCTTATGTTTATATGCATGCCCCACTGGATGAAAACTCTGTCAATAATGGCCAGGGCTTCTTGTAGGGCTTCCTGTGTTTCGGCCACTAGAGCTATGTCATCAGCATACATGAAAATCCAACTCATGTTAGATGCAGTGGGGTTCTTGCACTCCCTGAGGTTGCCATCTAGCTTGTACTGCCAAGTGATCCCCAGGTGCCTAACTAGTGGCTCAAAAGCTCTAACGACTGTGTCAATATAAATGTTGAACAACAAAGGAGCATTCACATCTCCCTGCTTGAAACCTGTGGCCACATCAAACCATGAATCTGGGTGTCTGTGATCCGCCTGCATGGCACAGGTGGTTCCCTCATGTAAATCTTGGATGAGATCAACAACTTTTGTTGGTGCCCCTCTGCTCCTAAGTATCTGCCAAGCTAACTGCCTATCAGCAGAATCGTAAGCTTTGCTCAGGTCAATGAAGCATGTATAGACAGGTTTTTGTTTCCGTAAAGCCCTTTCGTATAATAATTTCAGGCAGAAAATTGCATCAGTACAGCCTCTTCCCGCCCTAAACCCAGACTGAGTCTCAGAGAGAATTGTTTCAGCCCACTTCTCCAGTCTAGTTTGCAGAAGCAGTGCATACACTTTGCCTGCAATGCTGAGCAGGCTGATCCCTCTATAATTATCTAATTTGGTTGTGTCTCCTTTCTTCAAAACAGGTACAAGCAGAGCCTTTTTCCAATCTGATGGTGCTTCCCCTGAATCCCAGGCTACACTAATGACGTGATGCAGCCATCTAGCTGTACCTTCACCCCCATATTTCAACATCTCTGGGATGATCCTACACACACCAGGGGCTTTATGACCTTTCAATTTTGCTATAGTCCTTTCCACTTCAAGCAGGCTAGGTGGCATGTTGGGATCCACATCAGGCAACTCACATGCTGCATGCAGTGCAGCTACATGTGGCTCACAATCTGGTGGTCGTGCATGGACAGGCAACCGATCCCATACACTAGGGTGAATGTCTCTCTGGCAATTCAGCAGCTTCTGGAAGTATTCGCGTCGAAGGCGAGCGCACTCATCTCGGTCTGTGGCAATGGAGCCGTCGGGTCTGCGCACGCTGCCGCTGCCGAGTGGTTTGGCGGTCTCCCGCTCCATACGTAGGTTGAGCCGCTGATATGCTGAATGGATGTTGTTCTTCTGGAAGTCCCCCATGAGCTCCTCTGACATTTTTCTCCAGTACTCTCGTTTGTCCTGCCGGACAGACTTCCTACACAAATTGACTGCTGTGCGGTACTTTTTTTTGACAGTGGGATTTTTTCGTTCCCGTGATCTTTTCTGAGGGCCATTATTGCTCCTTCTTTTCGGGTACTAAGCAATTCGCGATAAGCAATCTGCTTTTTCTCAATCAACTCCAATGTTCTAGCAGACAACCATGGCTTGTGAGGCTGTGAGGCTGCTATAAGCAGATCATCCCCACACACTTGCATGGCACTCTGAAACTGCTGCCATGCAATCTCAGGACTTCTACTCAGCTCATGCCTACTAGAATCAAATTGTTGATTAACAGCAGCCCTAAACTCTTTCTGGACATCATCAGAGCGCATGAGCGCGGCACTGTACCTGACAGGTTTGGCCTCCCGGGGGGACTTTTTGAAAGTAAGCCGGCACTCACTCACCAGCAGCCAGTGATCAGTCTCAAACTCTGCCCCCCGGAAGACCCTGCAGTTCAACACTTGTCCAGCACTCACCCTCTTGGTCAGTATGAAATCAATTTGGCTCCTAATATTGGGTGCATTATCATCAGCTGTCAGTCCCATCCAAGTGGCAAGGTGAATTCTCTTATGGTTGAAAAATGTATTCCGCACAACTAGCTCATTGGACACACAGAAATTCAGCAAGCGGTGGGTCATGGATGTTGTATATTGCGGCACTTTCTGGAGCATAATTTCGTTGAGCTGCCCATGCAGCTCCCGCACATCTGGTAGACAACAAGCCCTTTCAATGCGATGTGGATATGACGCAGCATGCACGATAGCACACTGAAGCCCGTGCTGTCGTCGACCGATGATAATGAATTGGCCTGTTGGCAAGGCCACGTTCGTTTCCGACGTTTGGGTCCAAAAGGCAGGAAGTCTTGGTCCCAACGACACAACGCTTTTGCGACGATCAAATCTCTTCTATTTTAACAACTGAGAGTCACAATTTATTCCTCCACTTACAGCTTGGGACTACTAAACGACCCCGGAACTTCTGTGACAGGTACAGCTCCATCGCCCAGTCAGTTAGCGATGTTGAAAATCTGTCGTCAAATATGGGCTGTGGTTCGTGGTATCAGATCACCGCTTCATGTCTTTGCGTGATGGATCTACGAGGTCTCCCAGGCTCTTCGACAGTTTTATTGTGCACGGTTCCACCGTCGCTTTGTCAGCTCCGACAGGGTTTCTTTGTCGACAACAGGATGTCGAGCAAACAGGCACACGGCACCCACCACACCGGGTCTGGAGGATACCAGGACAATACCAAGATGGAGGAGAATGCACACAAATGGCAGATTGAGAGGGACCAGGACCCTGCCATCAAGGAAGCGGTGAGTGGGATCCGCCATTGTCTCTTCTCGTGTCAGCGTTCAGAGCAATGATGTGCCGTGGATTTCCATAGTTCCAGCCGAAATAACGGTCTGGTATTTTAAAGACTGCTGGTATTGCTCTGTGAAGTTGTAGTGAAACCTGTGCACATCCCTGAATGTTGATGAGCGTCCGGAGTTGCAAGGACGAGGAACTCCGCCTCTTCGTCTATTAGGCAAAAATATGCATATTTGGATGCTCAAATTTGTTAGAGGACCTATGGGTGAGTCGATGCTTTCTCCGCAGCTGGAGGAGGGAGACAAGTCTGGAGAGAAGACTCAGAACTACGTGGAGAAGGAAGATCCTGACTACGTGCCAGAGTCTGCCTGAAGCTCATTTTGAATAGGCGCTACAAGAGCTCTGAGAGGTCACTGCTGGGATTTGCAAGAAGAAGTCTTTGACATGACTTTCTGACAGTTGACATGATATGACTCTGAAGGTGGCAATGTGACAAGGGTTTCGTGCTTCCCCTGTGTATCATTACTGGGCCAGTCTTACATGACAATTTAGCTGTTCGTCTCAGTCGAGTTGTTGGACAGCTTGGTATCTTCAAGAAACATTCGCAAATGCTTGCTTAATATGTTTAAAAAGTGCAATTCCCTCTGCAGTGGGAATGCGGTGCGCAAGTGATGGGCAATTTTTGCAGCATGCACAATGTATACCACAAATGAATAGAGTGAGTACACACGGCAGACATAAGCACTCTTCCTGTGAACAAGGGCATTGCCTCCTGACCATAGCAGCTTCACCACCATGCGTGCTCATACTGCTGGTAATTTTTGTTTGTTGGTACAGTAGAGAACCAGGAGAACGTGCATTGCATCTTGGGAAGTTCCCCGTTGCCACTTGTTTACACAAATATGAAGCGCCTTGAGCAGGTCACCTGGACGCAGCTTTCTGCAGGTCTCCTGCTTTGCTTCTGCGCTGCAGGCTGCCTTTTGGTGGCCAAGTGGTCAGTTTGAAGTAGCCCACTGTGGGGCCCAGCACATCCTCATGTTCCACATGGATTCTCCTCAACAGAATTTCGTGCTAATGAAATCAGATAGTACTTTGAGGATTTCCAATCGGTTTGAACTGCCAGGTCCTGCTGAAGCTACGGTGAAGCTTCCCAGCATCTGTGCGCCATTTGAAAACTCCTGACAAATTATGCATGTCGCCATTTCATCGTCCATCGGGACTTGTTTCCTCACAGTTTCGTACAGGGTTTTAATTATCATCTGGAAGGCTGGGAGTCATTGAAAGTACAGTGGAGGGCTTGCGCTCTAAATAACTATCCTGACAGTCGGACTCAGATCGCGACGCGTCCATTGTCACGAGAGGTAAAACATACAGTTGTGATACTGACGAAGAGATTGTTCCATGAATATTTTAGCAGATTTGACTTTGGTCGTTCTCTACACTTTCTGAGGGAAGCCTGGATTTCCGGTGTCAACGTGAACGTTCATCCAATGCGAACAGCTACCTGTTGTGTGTCAGGATGTCGACCACGTCTGGCACCCATCACTCCGGGTCAGGAGGATATGATAATTACAAGATGGAGGAAGATGCAGCAAAGTGGCAGGTTGAGAGGGATCGGGACCCCGTCTTGTTCAAGGAGGTGAGTGGGATGCAAACCTGGATATGTTGCTATTGCATACAGAGGTCCGGTGAAACCCCAGCAATCTTACTCTCTGTCTCATCTCTGTCTCTCTAAACAGTTTATGATTGACCTTGTTTCCATCGTCATGTACAGCTTGAGAAAGGAGAGAAAGTTGGAGAGAAGGTTCAAGACTTAAAGGCCAAGAAGGACCCGGACTACGTGCCAGGACCCGAGCCAACAGAAGAGAAGGCTTGAGCTCACTGGGGCTGCGGTGAACCCGTGGTATGCACCAACAAAATCTGTTGCGTGCAGTGAGAGAATCTGATGAGATCAAATGAACAAATATCAACGTGCGTGCGCTTTGCGTGTCAAACATAGCCCCTGTAAGAGCGTCGACCAGCGCAAAGTGCTTTCTTACTTTAAGCTGTCCCAAAGTATGGAGAGATGAATTTTCTAACCTGCAATATCGATCTTTCTGCTCACGCGTTTGCAATGCAACTTCAGCTCTTCATGCAATGTCGTTCAGCAATGTTCATGCAAGCACATTTCCATTGTCATTGGCTTCACTCCACAAAACCTCATGCAGAGGGTCCTGAGTGCATGAATGACAGCCAGCAACGTGCACCGTTGTACACTGACTTGTACTTTCTTGGTTCGTCGCCTATCTGCACTTTGCTAACTCCACCCACCCAAATATTATGCATTGCTCGCCATGATTTTCCCCAGCACATTGTGTGTTCCTTTCTGTGCTCAACCAAATCGCCCTGGCTCGAGTGGGAAACATCCAAAATGTCGCTGGCATTTGTGTCTGCAGTGCCTGCAGCCTGTAATTTCTTCACAAGCGCTCTGTGCCTGTTTGCCTTCACTCCACCACTCACCATTGCATCCGCACCAATCCATCTCGCGCTGCAAAAACGGCTGGAAGAGGCTCTTCGGCAGCATCTTCTTGCAGCTGTCACTCTCTGCTCAATGATGACCACTTGGCGATTGCACTTCTGCCTATTGCACAGCGGTCTTGCTGACTGGCATGATTGCCTGCTACAAAGGCCGCCTGAAGAGGCCCTCTGGCGGCATCTCAGAATAGATGTCTTCTATCTGCTCGATGAGTACCATTCGGCAGCTGCATCTCCGCCTGTTGCTCAGTGGTGTTGGCAACTGGCACGATTGCCTCCCACAAAGGCACTTGCATCTCCGAGTGGTCTTGCCAACTGGTATGATTGCCTGCTACAAAGGCTATTGCATTTCCGCCTATTGCACAGTGGCCTTGCCAACTGGCATGGTTGCCTGCTACAAGGGCCGCCTGAAGAAGCCTTTGGGGCCCTCGGCGCAGCTGTACTTGAACTCTTGCGCGAAGAGCGCGCGGTAGTCGCGGCCGGGCTTGCACACGATGAAGTCCGCCAGGTCATCGCAGTCGTCATCGCCCTCGCTGTCGCTGATGTCATCTTCCTCCTCCTCGATGATGTCATCCGCTGACGCCACCCGCTTGCGCGCCGGGAAACTGTGCGCCGCCATCTCGGCCATCGCCGCTGCAACAAATGGGTTGCTGCTCCGTTGTCGCTTTTGCTGGCGTGCCGCCTGTGCGAAGCATTCCAGCATTGGCAGTCAGTCAGGCGGTCAGGCAGTCAATTACACCATTTCCAGCCACCTAGGGCTGATCAGATGTCTGACGCTGATCGTCAGAGTCAGCACCCAGCATCACATCCACAGATAAAATCGGAGACATCCACAAGAACATCCTGCCGAAAGAACTGGACTATGGTTGGCAGTGCACCCAGACTTCTCTATTCACACCCAAGCTCTCATGAAACGTAAACATTACTTGTGGCTGCCTGAGGCAACACATGTGAGCAGTTTGAAAACCATAGAGTATACATGATCCAAAGTACCAGCACAGCATGCAGGATCGCATGCATCCCTTACAGCATGCAGGAGGTTGCCGCCTCATGAACTCTCCTGCTGCCTTAGATGCCAGTTCAATGCATGTGGACCAAACACACCTTGGCGTCACCAGACTTGCGCCCGGCACTGTCGGTCTGCATGGAGTGATCGATGAGGGCCGAGTCATGCATGGCATCACAAGCGTCCTGTTCAGGCTCTGGGTCGGCGGAGGCAACGCCGTGGGCCGCCATGTCCTCGTATGCCTCTCCCAACCACTCACACACCCGGGCCTGCTCGATACACCCGCTCCCATGAAAAAAGTTCCCATGACACCAAATGTGCAAATTTTGAGATTTTTGACACGAAAAAATTATTGCTGGATCGACCCAGCAGGGGGAGTGCTGAGAGAAAAGGATCTGATGCTTTGCAGAGTATGATCAAAGCCGCACGCTTCATACGTGCAAAGCAAACGCCGTCTGTTTGAAGATGGAATACCATTGAGACGGTCCAGCACGCTGTTGTGATCAGCAGTCAGGAGATACGCTGAGCGAGTTGGCGATCACAACAACAGAAGCATGGACTGCATCCATAGATTTTGAACTTGTGTGCAAATGTTACTGCCCCTTGCAAAGCGGGTCAGGAGTGCACCTGCAGGCCAGTCTCCCTGGTCCTCTGCTCTACTGCTGCGCCATCTGTGGCTGCCAAATGGTCGAGGAGCATCGAGTAGCCAGCTTTGCACCCGAGGACAGCCTTTTGCTCCACATCTGCCACCTGGAATTGATCAGCTAAGTGTCAAAGATTCTGAGTATGATTGCACAGGGATGCTGCAAACGGGATCAATATTCATGAAGGCAAAATGAATAGATATTGATTATACATCCTAAGTATGGGGAAACATGAGCTTTTAGCAATCCCTGCACAAGACTTTTCCTAATACGGTACTCCAATGAGCATGTCTTGGCTTGCAGGGCAAAGCCAGAACACGCTGATGGGAGTATCAGGAAAGGGTGATACAATAATTACTCTTGCAGTGGGCAACCTGTGCGCTCTGGAAGCCTGGCCGAGCTTTGGACAGCCACTGGCAGTATCCCAGCAGCGCCTCAGCCAATTCAGGCCCGTATGCCGCCGCCATGCTGTTGTTTCGCACCCTCTCCTCTTCCGTGTCACTCCCCTGGTGCCCTGCAGAGCCCAATGTTTAAATTAGTGTCTTCGCTACCATGGCCTGACAGGTACTGAGGTGCGCAGGCACAAATCATTACTGTAGCAGCAAATCCCATTTGGTGGCTGTGCATGCAGCTGATCTTGAGATCCCGAACAGGGACTTCCACAAGGGGCAAAGTACCTGCAGAGCTCAAGGTCTGGAGCAATTGGGCGGTGGCGGCTGTGCACTGGGCTTGCACAGTGGCCGCTAAATGCAGCAATCCTTCCATTGTCGCCTCCATCTCCCCCACCTCCAAGCCTGCATGGAGACAGCCGGTTCTTGTTCGCAAAAAGGAAAGTGAAAATGAACTGCCCTCCAGGACTGGCAAACAACCTTCTCATCAAGTTCATTGAGGACCCTTTCTCGCCCTGGATGGAGGATGAAGAGCAGCTTCTTTCACCTTCCCAGCACTCAGCAGCGCGGCAGGCCATGATGGTGGCATCGGCGGCCACCCGGAAGCTGCCAGGCAGCTGCTCAAACCCGGCAGCCACCATGCCCAGCAGCCGCCCGGCGGCTGCCACAGCCGCGGCCGGCTCGGCGGTCTCCGCGGCATGGAACCAGGCGTCGTGCCAGCCTGCATCGTGCGCACTTGCCCAGTGCGGCCTCTGCCTCTTCAGGTCCAGCATACCCTGGCAGTTTCCCCAGTACCAGTGTAAATAAGCAAATGACTTGTGAAGCCAACACAAGCTTGTGTAGTCACACAGCACCCCTGTTACAGTGCGTCTAGTCCACCATGAGATGGTCCCCCAAAACACCTATGTTACCCCGTTTCCTTGCACATCGCTGAGAACATCTTGAAGCTGCGGTTCTGCAATAATAAGCTCTGAAAAGAAGACACCGGAGTGAGGAGCTCTTCAGCATAAACGAAATGGACAGCCGGCAATCACGCAGAGCATCCCACCTGGCACAGCCCGACGAGCGCCGATGCTGCGAGGACAAAGGCGTTGGGGGTGTCGAAGCCGACCAGCACGAGCCTGATCAGGCGGTTGGTCGGCTCGGCGCCGGGTGGCGCGCGTCCGAGGGCGATGTCTCCGCAGTCCACCAGCGCCAGCAGCAGCTTCGCCAGCAGCTGCCGCGGCGCCGTGCAGCCGCCCTTCTTCTTTTTGGCTGACACGATTTTCGCTGCACCGCATGACACTGCTGTCATCTATTTTGCGCATGGATTTAATGTAACAACCACATTACGGTACAGCATCAGACTCCTTCACTCCTGACGCGCAACACATGTGCTTGAACAAGCCATGACTGAGGAACAAAAAAGCTAGGGACAATTTGAGTTCTGTGGTCCCCAAGTTGAGCGCTCACAAAAGAACAGCAAGCCTGAAGAAGTGACGATGCAAAGTGTGCAGAGTGCACGACAAAATGTTGCAGCAACACATTCACTTTGCAGTGCAAACAGATGAAGCGCAGGGGGTTCCAAGCCCAAGGACAAGTGCTCTACCAGGACAGGCACAGATGGGTTATTAGAAAACAGTCCAACACCTGATGAAGTTGTGTGTCCAGCAGCCAAGTCAGCGAGGGCCTCCATCACAGTCAAGTAGGCAGCCACCAGACCAGGCTCGGGCAGGTGACCGGCACCCGAAAGATAGCGGCCCAGCCGCACCGCGAAATATATTGGCAAAGCCTCCAGTGGAGCCACCTTTGCACCTGCAGTCACCACAGCTCTGACTCATTATCTGCACCTCACTGGTTGGGCTCGAGGGCCTGGCCGTTATGGGCCAGGCGCGAGATCACCATTTTGACTTCTACTGGACTTTATGGGCTGAAAATATATTTCTGTCAGAGACGGAAGTGTTTTGAAGGCAATTGAGCATGAATAGCCTGAGACATCCACATACTCGGGTTCAATTCCGATGGCCAGTCTAGAACCATCACCCCTCCATGCATGGCACATCATGAGGCATCTGAGTATTTCATTGCGCGTGCAGTCACCCACAGCCCTGCTTGGTCATGTGCGCTTCAATCTAACAAGGACTACTCCATGCCTTATTCATGGCTCTCTGTGATTCTCAAGAATTCTGAAGAGTGTCACAAGCCATCAAGTCCCACTGGTCAACCTAGCCCAGGGAATATTTTCATGAACCTGCCGATTTGAGGGTGATTTGCCAATATCAGGGTGACTTGAGAGGAGATCTGAGCAGACTTTGGCTCGTCAAACCCTGCTCAGACCGCTCCAAGTCACCCAAAATCTTTCTGGTGTCCCCAGCCCGCAGGTGCTTCTACCCATGTATTTATTTAGGGTTTATATTTAGGGTTAGGGTTAGTGTCTGCCAAGAAAGAACCATTTTGCGGCAGAATCCACGCACCAGCTATGGCGGCCTGGTAGGTGTCCATGCCACAGCAGGGCTCGATGAGGAGGCACGCGTTTCGCACGCTGGCCAGCACCGCCTGTTCTTGCGCTGCCTCCCTCAACACCCTGATTAGGACCTCCTGCTGCTGCGCATTGCTGCCATGTGCCTGCACATGCCACAATCAACATCCTGATTAGGACCTGCTGCTGCTGCGGATTGCTGCCATGTGCCGGCACATGCCATTATCAACACCCTGATTTGGACCTCCTGCTGCTGTGCATTGCTGCCATGTGACTGCACATGTTTACCATCCCGAGCAGACATCAGTCTGATGGTATGCTCGGACTGTGGCTGCTGCAGCTCGTGCTAGTATGATGCCTAGGGATTTTTGTCCAGTGAGAAATGCGCTCAATACATACGCAAAGAGGCTTATGCGGGCCAGCTCGTCAATATCGCCCAACAAGCAGCATGCAAGCCTTGCCCAAATCCTTCGCACTGCATTTGCAGGGCACTTCAGGCGGCAGGTAAAGTAACGCGGCATCCTATGAAGACCCGACTCGCTTAGACGGCTCAGATGTGCTCTAGTTCCGCCACAGGCTTGGTACTTACTGCAGAAAGCACGCGCGCGAGCAGGTTCAGTGCAGCGATGTGCATGGCCTGCCAGGACGGCTCCCTGAAAGTGGTGTCTGCCGGCCTCATGCGCCGCTGTGACATGGCGCCACTGCTGGCAGGCGTTCCCTTTGCCGCGCTCACCTCTCCCCATGTGCCTGCACATGCTTGCCTCTTTGCAAAAAGGCATTGGACACTGAAGCACCAGGATGCACTGTTCACAATGCTGATGTATACCTGCTTTTAGCATCCTTAACGTGACATTGGCGGGTGAGGGTCAACCACAAGGGCCGGAATACAACCAGTGTGAAAAGTTGGAGCCGGTAAGAGATGCATGCATGCAATGCAAGCAAATCAACACCAACACCCAGTGACAATGGCCACAAGATGGGAGTGTTGTGGGAAGGGACGTACCAAGCCTGGGGGTCGAAATGTCTTCTGCAGCAGAGGGCGCCGCCCTGACGCTGCTGCTCGGTTCCTCTACGAAAGCTGTGTCATCCCCTAGGATGTTCTCGACCAGGTCCAGCTTCACAGCAATGTAGTGCTCCCACCACTCCTCCTTCTCCCGGTCCGCCAGCAGACCTGTGCCAGGACACATATCCTAAATATTTTGTTGCTGAGCTTCCAAAGCATCGATACAAACTTGATAGCGATGATGAGCAGGCATGACAGCCAGCAAACCTTGAGACAGACATGAAAATTCTGCGAGAGCTGCAAGTACAAACATCCAAGAGCGGATGGCACCAGATCTGATGGTGATAGATCTATACTCGTCATACAGAAGCTGTGGAATATCTGCTTGGTGTGGGTGTGCACCAAACAGACCCTCCACAGCTTCTGCATGACAACCAACGGGGGCTACGGGCACAGGCGTTTTTGACAAATGCGCACAGATTTTGCTGGTCTCAGATGCAGACCTCTCTGTAGCAGCGGAGATGCATCGTCATCCTCGCTGTCTGCCTCAGCATCCGCACTAGTGGTTGCGCCCTGCTCCGAGCCTGAACAGGCGCTGCTCCCCTCCTTGCTTGAGGGGAACCGCCCCCCCGATGTTTCCGGGCAGCTGACCTCAGGAGGGGGCCCCGAGAGAGGCTCTGACTGCCTGCTCTGCACCGCCAGCGGCTCTGGAGCAATGCGCCGCTTTTTGGCGGAAGGATTGGAGTTCCCATTGATCGCAGTGTGACCCTCTTGCCATGCAGCTGGCCCGATAGTAGCATCGCTGATCTCCTGTAGCTGCTGCAAGATCTGAGGACTTATTGGCTGCTGTACCCGCTCCCTGATCAGCAGCAGCAAAGGTCACACGAGTGCAAATCTGAGGTTTCGCATCAACACCTGATGTTGATCAACAATTGGCTCAAAGAAGACCTGCTGAAACGAGTTGCGATGGAACATGCAGCAGAATGCACAACAGGTGAGGACAAGGCTGAAAGGGATTGAGGCTGGCGCACCTCTTGCCTAGAGAACTGCGATTGGGGTGCGTTGGTGCTTCCTGCCCTTGTTTGCGCGGTGTAACTACAGGCCCTGGAGACACCAGACACATGTTCAGTTCACCCCTTGGGAGGTCTGCATCCTCCTGATCTGTCAGAACTCTACCATGCACAGCAGTTGGGCTGTTCTGCCACACTGTACCTGCAAGCTGCATGTGTCTTCGACTAGTCCTCATTGCATGTTCAAGCGCAGTTGCGGCTTGTGATGACGCTGCTGTGTAGCTCGCATCGGGCCGCGGCCCCTGCACCACCACGCTCTCATGACCAACATGCAGCACTATGTTGCTCACTGCACCACACTGTTCTGGGTAAAGCGAGGCGAACTTTTCTTGCCGTCCCTGGCATACTTGCGCTAATAATTTTGTGTCGCGCAAAGAACATGCAACACGGTCTCTGCTCACAGATTTAGTCAGTGTGCACCTTCTGGAGGCCTGCTGGCACCCTCTACAGTCACCGTTTTTTTAAATTTATTTTTAATTAATTTATTTCATTTGATTTTAGGGTTTAGGGTTAGGGCTAGAGTACACCCACCCCAAACCCTAAATATATGCCCCAGGGCAAGAAGAGAGCAACTCACCGCCAGGCTGAGGTCATACATCGCAAGAGCTGACTTCAGCGCCCGACAGGCCACGCTTTCAAGTGGTGCCGGCTGCTCTGGGGTTGCAGTGTCAGCATCCCAACACTTGGAAATCCTTGGATCTGTGCTGGGGCGCGCGGCCTCACAAACATCACTGCCTGTGGATTGTTTCAGCTCCGGCATTGCAGCAAGCAGAGTCAAAGCATGAGCGGCAACCTCTGGAGAAACACACCGCTGACGGCTCCCTCCGTTCATTGACCTGTGCATGTCACCAAAATAGTGATCTACTGCGTTGCAGAGGGCAGGCATGAGTAATCCTCACTGAGGCCAAGAGATTATTTATTTCTCAAACACTCGAGTTAGGGTAGTGCAGTTTTAGGGGTTAGGGTTCAGGGCTAGGGTATAGGGCCCTTTATAGTAATATTTTTTCTTCCTGGTGGATTTTAGGTTTTATTCAAAAAAATCCCTAGTTAAGGGGTATAGAGCAAAGTGTTCAAGAATATGTTCTGCCCACTGAGGTGCACCACACATGAGACCAAGCTACAAATCTCTACAATGAGAGGTCAGTTCACTGGTGTGAGGATGAAGATTTTCGACATGCGAAGGACAATCGGCAACTCACGCAGATGTTCGGCGATTGGCACGGCGGGCTTCGGTCGCTTGCTTCTGCATGTTTGCGCTGATCAAGTCCGACACAGCAAGGACAGCCTCCATGTGCAAATGTCCTCTTGCCTGCTCCGACCCCTCATCTGCCACATCTGCGTCAACATTGAAGCACGGTATGATGAGAGACAAGTTGCGTACTTGTGGGATCAAAATGTGTCCGCATTCTATGTACATGACTCGTCTAGATGAACATTGAAGCATGGCATGATGAGAGACAACTTTGCATACTTGTGGGATCAGAATGTGTCCTCATTCCATGTACATGAAGACGAATCTACCAAGCAGTACACTTGTACACTGAGCTGCACGAGGAAAATTCTGCCACAAGTGGGGACTTATGGGAGAAGCCTTACCTGGCGCTTGTTGGGACCGCTGTGCCCTCACAAGCTGCATGTGCAGCGAAAGCAGATCGAACACTGCACTTTCCTTGCTTAGGCTGTAGCTACCTTCCTCTGCCACAGTGTTCAGCCTGGCAAGAGCCCTAGCATGTATAAGGATGTCCTCTGCCACCTGATATGCACGCACATGTTCACGAAAGAGAACTATCCAGCAATGCAAAAGGCAGGAGCATTGCTGCCTCCGCCCTATGTGACCTAGCTCATGAGACTGGGATACAAATCCATATGTATGTTTCTGAAAAGCATGAGGTGTTGATGGGGTGCTAAAGAAACAGTTTATGGCAGCTTCTTACAGGACCGGGGAGCAGCAGGGCTCCCAGGAGGACCTCCACTAGCTGCGCAGCGATTGCAATCCGCTCATGCAATTTTGCCGGATCAGGCTCTGCAACCTGGGCAGGATGATCCAGCAACTGCCTTCCTGGCGTCGCCTCGCTTCCCCCACCTGCTGAGGCCATCACCAGCGGTCTGTCCCATACCCCAGTTCAAGACGTGGGATATATTTACAAGCTTGTCAGCTGGTCTAGGAGCCTGGGTAATTTGTGGCAACGACCATTGTCTTGTGCACATGCATGGCGCTCCTTCCCAGGTGCAGAAACGGGATGAAAATGCCAGGCCGACATGGGAGGCGGAAGGGGGGAAATGACACTTTTTCAAGCTCAGAAGGTGTGCCGAGCTCTGACTCTGACCTGTGCAGGCGTCCTGATCAGGGTGGGCAGGCAACCCCAGAAGGGCACAGAGGCTGCAGCCATCGCGCAGCTGCAAGAGAACCACCGCGGCCGCTCGAGTTGTCGCCTGTTCCGGCCGCGGCGCCGGTTCGGTTGAAGCCAAGGCGTGGTCTATCTGGAGGCCGGGAGCCTGTGAAACAAGCACTTGTATAATTTGTCTGCTGGTGACTCACCACAGGTCAAGTATACACTAGAGTCTGGTGTCCAACATAGCTAGCTCAGTCTGGATGTCTGGAATGTGCCTCTCAGACACTTCATCCGTATGGACATGTCCTGTTGTGACGGACAGCTCAGCACTCTCACAGCCTGCATGCATGGTCCATTTTTGTGCAACATGCCAGCATGACTGCATGCCGATTGCATGCAAGTCCTCGATGGCATGCATGGCGGCATGCGCAGAAACAGAACATACCTCTGACTCAACTCCGCTGAAGGGCTCGCTGGTGCTGTAGACAGAGAACGCGGCGCTGTCCCTGCGGCAGTTTCCATTCCCATGCGTCCACTCAACTCCAGCAGTGCTGGCATGGTCAGCGCTCAGGTCGGCGTGGGCGGGGGAGGGAACGCCGGCGGCATGGTAAGTGCCAGCTGAGCGCTCAGTCACCGCTGAGTCATCTTCACATGCACTGGCATGGCTGCTGCCTGCGCTGGCGTCTGTGGCGTTCCTGACCCCTGGCTCTCCACACTGGGTCAGTAGCAGCAGGTGAAGCAGCCATGGTAGGTGGCCTGCAAGCTCCACCCTCCCTGAACAACAGACAACCTCCTTGAATGTCGAGACAGATTCCCTGTATGCTAGCAATTTAATTATGGCATATTCTGGGGGGCCAGCAACAGACAGCCGAAACACCTAGGAGCCTCCGGTGGTTATCAATGGGTGTCTGAAAATGCAAAAATGACAGCCTCACATAAAGTGCAACATGGACACCTTCTGTGAAGAACCATCCAAACACTGCAGAGGCATGCAAGGCAATGCGTGGTGGTGCACTCTGCAAGATGAACATGCGTGAGACGATCATGGCTGTGGTGGAGGTAGCACCTCTGCATGCGCCAGAAGGCTCTGTCACAAGCTTTTGCAGCTCCCACAGAGCGTAGCTGCGAATGACCTGAAGCACATGCGGCCTGCTGGCTCCCAACTCCCACTGCATAGCAGGCACACCTGCACCCAAGTATCCTTGAAAAATGCGACACATGTAGGACAACGCTGAGCTCTGCAATTAGAGCCCCCTTGAGCAGCGTATCAAGCCAACACTGCCTACCAACTAGCCCGAAGTGCGTGCAGAATAGCTAATGAGGCCAAGACAGACTTGGGACGCAACAAGAAATATGACGCAGGCGTCTTGCCAGGAATGCAGTGCATGCCTGGGGAAATGCATTGACAGAGACTTCTGTACACAAGCGCCTGACAGGACTCTCTCTGCGGTACAGCCCGCAGCAGCTGCTCTATCGCCACAGGATGCTGCAGGAACGCCGGCAGCTGGGCGCACAGCAGCACATTCGCCAAGGCCGGCCTGCTGTCAAGCTGCCCATGCAGAAGCAGTGTGACCTCCTGCACAGCAGCAGTTTTTCCTTGTGATGCGTGCGCTGCTCCCACTTTCAACACAGGCTTACACTGGCCCAACTAACCTCATCCTCTGCCACCTGGACAATTAGCAACGGACAAGGATATGACATAAGGTCCCAGGCTAAGGAGCCCATCTTTTGGAACCATGCCACACCATGCAGGTACAGTGATGTACCTCATGCACCTGTGCACTGTGCTTTTCCATCGCGCACCTGTTGCAGGAAGCTGGATGATGGGTGCTGAATCTGCGCCAGCACAGCACCGCGGTGCAGCAGATCTCGCAACCATCTGCAGCCTTGCTCGTTGCGTTCTGCTGTGCCTGAGCTGCTCAAAGCGCCCAGACTCTCCAGGCACCTCTTCAGAGCTGGGAGGAGGGTGTTGGCCTGAGGAGGACAGCAACAAGAAGCGCTCAATTGAGCAGATTCAGTCCTCTTCCTTGGCTCCAGCTCCAACGACTATAGTTGCCATGCCACAGTGAGCCACGACCAATCTGGTCTGCATGGATATTGAGCAGCATGCTGATTGCTGTTGATGCAGCCTGGCCCCATTGTGCTCAGATGTTTAAGCATGAAAGGATGGTATACATACCTGCAAGCTCTGAACGTCTTTGTTCAGCTCCGTGAACGCCATCCAGATGTTTAGATTATATCTGGCAACTAGCCTGAGATATTTAAAAGCCTGTTTCAACGTCGACACTCCCTGGACCAACGCAACAAAGGCATTGTCTGTTGATGTCACGAGGTGACCTTCCACGAAACCAACAAAAAGGATAATAATACTTATTCGTGAGCCTGCGCCGGCAGTTGCGATCGATAAGCTCAAACTTCGAGCCTAGAATAAAGGATTGATTGACATGCAACGGTTTAATGGCAGGAGGTGATGTGATCGATTGACGTCCAGGTCAGCACAGCACAGCATGGGTGGCCTTTTAGTGTGAAGGAGGATGTGAGCCTGGCCCGGCGTTGCGGTTTGAACTGCTCAAACGGATGTTTCAGATGCAAAACACTCCAATGGCAAGAGGTGATCTGATCGATTGACGCACCGGGTCTGCAGAGCACCGGGTGCACGTGCTGAACGTCTACTCAGAAATCTTTACACCCCCAAATGTGGAAAAAAAGAAAAAACACCTAAATCAGTACCAGATACACGATGTATCATACATAATGCACATACACCTGTGCCCGCCAGAAATCTAAAAATAATTGGCCAGGAGACCCACACAAGTATGGCGCAAGCACCATACATGGCATAAGTGGCCTCACTGACCCAAAATACACAATGAATAGCCTAGAACACGCCGTGCCTCTTGCCTGCCTACATTTGCATTCACAGAAGCACCATTGGCTGCCGGAAGTCAAACATCACCAGACAAGAGGACTTGGCATCCCATGCTGTGCAGTGCCCCATGCACCGAACAGCCCCCATTCTAGCAAAAAAAACGCGTAATACCATAAGTGACCATCCATTTTTTTGACCCCTTCTGCATCGTATCACTCCCTCTAGCCCAGGAAAGTAATTCCCTGACACTTGTCCCCAGTACTTCATTGACAGATGGCCACGTGCGGGCACAGGAATACCCATAAATATAGAAGACCTTAGACTTTTGTTAATGCTAGCAGGTCACTCTCCGCTTGAACTGCAAGAGGACCACCGTGGTACAGCAGTTACTTCATGTACACATAAATAATAAAAGGTAAGAAACTACCCCCCCAGACCCAAAGAATTTACTGCAGTTGCAATTTTGCCCCATGCTGTGTGATGCCTTCAGCAGATACTCGTGTGTGCTGCCCAGGAATTGTCCCCATCTTTTGGAACGAATGGTGTTCATCTGGAAGGCTGACGGGTAAAACCCATTGGCGCCATGCGATCCATCAGTTGCCAGTTTACCCCTTCTTCTTGCACTGCACAGCACACGAGAATTGCTTAGACCAGCACTTCTGCCCAGCAGTTGTTGTGCAGTGCACGCAGTCCCCATCATGTTGCCTGACCTAATGTTTTGACCCGCGCTAAAAAGCCATTGAACACACCATTATCCAACTACGGTGGGCAAAATATATTCGATCTATCTGCCACATATGTCTTGTAGAAGCCTGCAACAATGGGCAGTCTTACATGTGCACATAGGAGTCCCAGACACATCATTTGGAATGATTGCACAGCATTAAGCAAGAAATGTTATTGCAAAGTTGCCGTACCTGGTAGCAGTCAACGAAGATGCCCAGGACGTGGATCTTGTCAACCAGGGTCTTGATGGAAGCCCAGCCACCGATGCAGAAGCCGAAGACAAAGTAGTAGAGCACGCACAGGCAGTTGAAGAACAGGACTGGGTACCAGCCTCCGGTCCAGCTGCATTGCACATTCAGGGAGAATCATTCAGTCTCTTGGTCAGACTCCCAGACACAATGGTTGAACACACTGCCAAGGAGACATCTGCACTGCCTCTGCAAGGCAAAAGCCTTCTGAGAGGCTGGGTCACTGATCTCCAGTCCAAACAAATTAGACTGGCAACGCTCATTTGGCTGTGTACAGCAGCATCCCTTATGTTGTCCAAGCAAAGCACAGCCCTCTTCCCAAGCCTTTGTCCATCACAAGAATGGCAGCGTGCCCTTGCAATAAAACAATGCAAGACTGTAGTTTGAAGAAGTTTGGAAACAAATTTAGATTTCGAGTTCTTGACACACCTGGGGGCCGTGGGGGCCGTGGCAAGGGAGAACATGTGGTGCATTTCTAACTTTTACACCCCTGAGCCCTAACGGGGTTTGAACATACCGGGGGGGCTGCTTGGGGGCCGCGGCGCGGCGAGCCGGGGAGAACATGTAGTACATGTTGTAGGCGAAGCACGGCAGAATGAAGGAGACCATGGAGCCCGTAAGGGCGCCAATGATGGAGTTGATCAGTCCGTAGAAGGGGAATGCGATCGCAATGAACCACAGCAGGAGCGCTGTGCATGGACACACATCAGGTTCAGTGTCAGGCGTGCAGGGTTGTCAATCATCTGAATGCCAACAGCCAAAGACTGAAAGTGTGTCTGCGTGGAATGCAGTGACACTACAGCCAAGCAAGGCAGACATGCACAACTCCGCTGATGTGTGTCTTATCACGTTTCGAGTGATCACTTGCTCCTTACCAATACAGACACACGTAACTAGTGCTTTGAGAGAGTGGAAAAAGCTCTGCAAAGGCTCATTTACACACAGAGTGCTGGATTGTTTGGTGCTGTTGTGGATAGATTACGAAAGACTTTTAATACTATCATTTGTTATGTTATTTGTTATTATGATATACAGGAATTCTACTGCATGGGTTCTAGGGAGGCTCACCAACAGGCAGCCGGGAAGGAAGTTTGATCCAGTTGGGCTTCTCATGGGTACCGATCAGCTTCTCCCACATGAAGAAGATGGGCGTCACATCTGCACAGCAGCCACTCACCAAGTCAGTAACCACATGCCACAGTCTTCCATTAGCATTCATCCACTTTGTGTCTCATAGAATTATTGAACCTTCATCGACCTTGAACCCTCCATCCACCATTGCACTCCCCGTTAAATATTATTACTATAAAGGCCCTTTTATAGACCCTAAACCCTGAAATATAAATCCTAACACCCTACACCCTTGGCTAAAGTGGATGAAGAATAAGGTCGGGGCCACACCCCCTGCACAGTTTCTTACGCCAAATCTGTAAGAGATATGTAGCATTTGTTGTTCCCTTCTAGATAACAACAGCTCAACAACATCTTGTGGCTTGAGTTGCATCAAGATATGAGGAAGCTTGCATGTGGTGGCATTCCTTTGACATCCAAGCACTTGGGATCTGAACACTCATCACACTGCAGTGATCCGAGCGCATCTAAGCACACAGCCACGAAATGGAGGATGACACTACAGTCTGCGGTGATGGGATGCAGCGCTGAAGGGGTTGCAAGGATTTCCAGTGGGTGACAGGGACTTACAGAGGGCGTAGGCCACAATCTGGTGGATGAGCATGATGACGACAGAGGCAACCAAAAATCCATCCTTGGGCAGCACGCCATACACATTGTCTGCACCACAACACACATTGTCAGCCCAACAAAAAACAGATGTGAACAGATGTCACCAAGATGTCTACATCACATAAATACTGCAATGCAGAGCTCCTGCTAGTGCAAGAAGATCCACTGTTGCGCCACTAGCACCAGCAGTCAGGGCAAGTCTGCAAATTTGCAAAAGTGAGGCAGCTGCATGAGGTGCTAACAATATGAATGCTACACATGCTGGGCTTTTTGGGCTTTTTCTTTTCAGGTCAGGGGGACTGGCTCAGCCAAAACTAGCAGAGCATGGCGCTGCTCTTTCCAACCCGGAGGGGGATTACATCAATAACAGTAATACGAGGGTGCGCACCCTGGGCCAGATTTGCGGCAGGGCGCGACAGCTGGACCAGCACCGAGTGGGGAGCGGCGATGGTGAATGTGAACAAATAGGAGAGCGGATACACGATGTCATACTTTGAGGGCGACCACATGGCGTCGATGATCTCACTGCAGCATCGCAGCAAACGCATCATTTCTGTTGCTTCTCAATGTTAATGCTGTTGAATATGAGCTGCTGCACACCGCACGTGGTGGTTCATGCAGCAGGACATCTGCTTCAAAAAGCCAGCAGCTGCACCTTGATGCCATGACACAGGCACTCGAGAGAAACTAGCAACTTGGGAAGGTTGTGCTGCGATATGAATGTGCGAGAAGAAGAGGGCAATCTTCATAAGAGCAACTGCTACATACTTGCAGGTGTACAAGAGAGTAGTTAATGAGTGCAGATGATGAAGACAGATTCAGCAGGAGAACAGGGGGAAGGGGCTCACAAGGTAACTCCGTGGCCGCCATACGCCCACAGGAACACATTTGCTCCAGTGAAGAAGCTCTGCGCATGCACACGGCATCACCATCAGCACGATCAAACACGCTCACACTCGACTTGGGTCGGCACTCCGTCCCTGATGCTGAGGCAATCACTGTCTAAGCTCTTGGGAAGACGCCTTCCATGGACTCCCTTGAGCTCGAGGGACCAAGCAGATGACTTCCTACTTCAATGAGGGGAGGTTTGTAGCACAGCGTTTAGACTCTCTAGCATTTGAAACGTTGTTACTCTGGCCTTCGCACTGTACAGATTCCCTCCTGGACTGCGTCCAGTAGTGTTCCAAGTAAAAGGGCGCAGCATGACAGTGCGGGGATCATGCAGAAGGCTGCAGCAACAAAGCTGCTGCATGTGACAGCATGTGAGAGGAGCATGCAGGAGGCCGGAGGTCCACCTGAATGTCGTAGGGGGCGAGGTTGGCAGCGCCTGGAGCGAAGCCATGCACGGCTGAGGACACCCAGATGTACACGGCAGTGAAGCCAGTTCCAGCAATGGCGATCACATTGAGCAGGCGGAAGTCACGGAAGGTGGGGATGAGCGTCATCAGCAGCGACAGTGCGCCCCACACGTAGGTCCACCCACTGCGCCATGTGAATACACCCCAGGGGTCAGGACACTAAAATATGACAGTGCCCTGAAAGCACGATCGAGCATGGTAAGGACCCTTGAGCGAGCCTCTCCAGAGCACCTTGGGAGGACCTGATGGCTGCTCCTACTAGATTGCAACTGTAAGCACTGACTGATCGCGACAGCTGTACGCATTGACTGGGGTGAAGAGGAGGCACTGAGAGGCATGAATGGGTTGATGGGCACGACAACTAACTGAGTATATGTCCACAACTCCTCACACAGACTCATTAGGAGAAGGAAACAAGTGACTGAAGGGAACAGAGGCATTGCAGCAGCCACAACAGCTATAGCCAGCACCGAGGAGGTGGGCAGATCATGGGTGAAGCTTATATTAGGGTTTAATTTTTTTAACATAGGGTTTAGGGTTGGTGTAGAACGCACCGCTTGGTGAGCACGGGGTTGATGGAGTAAGTGTTGGCAGCGCCAGCAACAATCTGGGCAGTTCCATTGCCCATCAGGTTGAGAACAGTGAGGACCAGGGTGAACCACTGCAGCCACTTGCCGCAGGTGCCCCCCATCACCTGCTCAGCCCACAACCTATATTTAGGGTTTAGGGTTTACACTTATAAAATATAAAACTAAACCTAAACCTGCTCAGCCCACAACCTTGCTCAGCAACGGTTGCAAGTACCGTGCACACATACAGAGCCGGCACATAGCACGTGCCGTTAGTTTTTATTTTTTGATTTTTTTATTTTTACATGTAGGGGTTAGGGTTATGATTTAGGGTTCATTGAGAATCAAGTGGACCAGTTGGGCAGTGAGCCGTCAAAAACACAAGAATGAAATCCATGCAGTGCCACAAGCCGGTGGCCTTTTTGACCTCTGCAATGACTCCATGCAATGACTTCTCATGGGAATGCCCTCCATAATTTCGACTGAAAATCGCATGCATGAGCTGCTAGCCATTACCTGATCCCTTGAGTCTCTAAATGCCCAGGAGTTCCGAGACTCTTTTGTGGGTTGCTGTCACCATCGACACAACTAACAGATGGAAGAAGAAGAAGAAAGCGACTACATCATTCCAGCCATCTAGGGCTGATTAGATGTCCTATCAACTCCCACATCAGCAGTTATGACATCAAACCAATCCAGGGAGGGAGAGCAGGAAGCGGCAGCGAACCTCAAAGTACTGCGAAGACTTGCGCTTGGACTTGCCGTCGCGTGCGTACCACTCCCCGCTTTTGACCTGCAAACACACAGTCTCATAAGGATCGCAATTTGCCAACAGCAAAATGTCAGGAGTACTCTCACGACACTGATCTCCTGGAGTGATGGGCACATCTTGACAGTGCAAAATTCTATTATCGGTATTACACGCTTTTCCAGCCGAAGAAGGCTAGGTGCATGATTGCAAGGCAAGAACAGGGCGTGTGTTGAATTGACCAGACCAGACATTGCTCACCCTCTTAATCTTGTACTCCAGATACAGAGCGTTGAGCAGGTGGACAGTCCACATCGAGATCAGGGTGTAGATTACGATGAGCGGCACTCCCGCCCTCACGCCAGTCAGCGACACTGCGCAGCACATGATTTTTCAGCCTTTCCTCTTTCTGGCGCTCGTACACCTTTATCTCTTGATTCTTATGCTGCTCAACAGACAGTCTCCCACAAGCTACAAAAAAAAGATGGCAGTCCAGGGCAATGCCAGAACATACAAGGTTCAGTGCACATGGACGATGATTCAGCTTGGGAAGGGAAGGAGGAGAGAACACACCTGCATGAGGCAGGGTCAGCATGACCTGGCCGACCTGAGCGGCGGCAGAGGTGAGCCATGCATCAGTCTTGCTGCCGGCATGCTGCAGGCAGACACAAGCGCTCAGTGACTGCCACTGGGAAGTGTCCAAAATAAGCTTGGCAAAGCAGAGGGGCCATCGACAGGCAAGTGCTGGTCTAAAGCAGACTTTAAAAGCAAAAACACTCACCGAGAGCCACCCCTTCGTCGCCAGATCCCACCATGTGTCGTTCTTGTGGACTGCAAGGGGCCACAAAGAAGACAGTCATTCATTTGATCCAAGACACAGAATGGGCAGTCTGCCATCACGTGTGGACTGAAAACACACGTGCTGCCAAGATACGGGCTAGGTTAAACGAGCAAAAATGGCACGCAGCCAGAGATAGCGCTCAAAATAAGGTCGAAGAGGGTTTGTTCATCGAAGGGTGATCATTGCCTGAAGTTCCTGAGGATGTGCTGATTTTGGACGAAAGGGCCACAGGTGCACACACGCAAACCAAAACACCACTTAAAATCGTAGATCACGGTCAAAGCAGAGCTGGGAGCGGCAACGCACGTTCATACTCTTCATCGACATTGATGGGGTCGAAGGACTCCACTTTCTTTTCGATGTCCATCCCGTTCTTGGCAGCGTGAGCCGAGTCGTCGACGCCGTCGACGCTCTTCGCTACGGCCATTTCTTACCTGCTGTTTGCACAAACGAGGTTGTCAGGGGATTGCACTACGGAAATACGAGAGCTGAAGCAGCTCGCTGGGCAGTGCACACATCTTAGACGCCATTTGTAAGCGCCGACTAGGGTTATGCCCAAAAATTGGCGCTCGCCCACCAACTCGAACCCCAGAAGCACACGGAGGCAATAACATCAAAAATCCTAATCTTCAGCCAAAGAGTCCTACAGCACTAAACAGAATGCAGCCCTAAGACAACTTGCGTGCTGGCTCGTGCCACTGAATCCACGGGGAGATCCACGTGAACCAACGAAGACACCGGGAGCACGTCCGCACATTCCACACAAAGGTACAAGAAATATTTCTGCTTCAGTTGTGGGACTGGTAGGAAAGGAAAGACAGGGTGAGGGAGTGCAAGTCCTTCCCTTACGTGGACGAGTGAAGCAGGCCTCATCGTCTACCTCTGGCCTGGACCGAACCGGGAGGTGCGTTCGCGCGGGAGACGAAGTCAGCGCAAGCAACCTGAGAGCCTGAATGAGATCGAATGCCCGGGAGCTGGCGTAAATTGTGAGGCTTGTGGGATGACAGATCGAGCTTATCCCGGAAATTGGGCAGGCCAAAACCCAAAAAAGTGACTCTTGGTGGGGGCAGCTGCCGCAGCTCCACTCTGCTCCAGACGCAGCCAGAAAATCAATCCGTCGTCTACCAAATTTGTCACATTTGTTCGTGGCGCATTACCGTGCACGGCTACCACCCACAGCTTGTATTGCTGCTACTCACTTCTGGCCATGGCATCGGGGAAGGTGAATAATACTATGCCAGGCGGCTCTCGCGGACGTCTTCGTAAGGGAAGAACTCTCTGTCCCTCCCCTTGATCGATATGCCCTCGATTTAAATGACAACATTACGCCCCATTAATAATTTTGTTGTTTTCTGACGCCTCAGTGCGCCACTGTTGACGTTAGCTCGCTAGGTTATCATCTTCCAAGCGAGTTTAAGCTAATATTAAGAGTTGTCACATCTATCATCTCGTGCAAATCTTGACGCTGTAGGTTCCTTTGCCCTTTGCCCTTCAAGTCTCACCCCTAAACATTTTGACGCAGGCAATGTCGTCGACCTACCGCGGGTCCGTGATACTGCTCGCCCTTCTGTGGGTGATCTCTGTCACATCAGCCAGTCCCTGGGTGTACTCTGACAATGAGGACCCGCCGGAAGGCACTATCCGAGTCACAGTCCTCGGCTCTGGCACGCCAGATGTTCGTAGGCACCAGGTGAGTCTCCAGCCTTGTCTGCACCACGTTTTGCAAGGTCTCTTCGCCACAGTCAACCTTGAAAGCTTGCCCTCAGTCCAGGAAAAGCTCATGAATTCGCCATTTAGCATTCGTTACAAGTGGGTAAAATTGCTGAAGAAAATCTGCCAAGGCTGGGCAGGCTGCCATAAGCGGCCCTCCTAGGGAAGCATTCAGTGCTGCATTTCCTCTCTCTGGTCTTCTATCCAGACTAGCGTTGTCATGTCTGTCACCTGTCTCTAGTACTGGTGCCTGATACCCTTGTGCTGATGCAACAGGTGGCCTCCAGCTTCCTCATCGAGCTGGGCAATGGGGAGAAGTTCATTTTTGACATGGGCACTGGCTCCTACATCAACCTCATTGCCACTGGTGTCCCTGCTGCCAAGCTCAATAAGGTGTGTTCCCCCTTGTGCCCCTTCTCTTGGCTGCCTGGATGTCGCTGCTTCAAATTGACTGTTTTGTCTGAAGATAAGGCTGCCAATCGTGGTGGTCAGTTGGCTCCCCTGCTAGTCAGTGCGACATGCTTGCTGATCTGCATCAAGCCACTCTGGCAATGCCACTGTCTGGACAGCCAAGCGTATCGAGCTGTCTGGCGATTGATCTGCATGATTTGTATACTTCTAAGACATCCATGGAGTTGACTGCAGCAGGGCAAGAGAGGTGTGTAGTGCACTGACTGATGTGGTGACTGGTCTGCGCAGGTGTTCCTGTCCCACCTGCACTCAGACCACCATGCCGATCTTGCCAGCCTCTACGTAGGCGCCATGTTCGGCCGCCGCGAGCCCTGGGAGGTAAACCCCAAATCCCCTGAAAATAAAAAGTGCAAAAAAAGGGGTATCATGCCTGGAGTGTCCCCTTTCAGTGTGCAAGTTGACAGCCATCCACAATTGTCTTCCAAGTGCCGCTGCTTGCTTTACGTCCACACTGTCATACGAGGGTCCAGATCCATTCCATGGCTGGATGCTTGCTGCCCACTGTATGCAAGAACACCACTGGTACTTTCTGGCTACTGTAGTTCTGTAGCCCTCAACCTCGCCGTTTGGATCACATCGAATCGCTAGCGCCTGCTAAGTTTCCGGTGTGTTGATTGTTGCAGGTGTGGGGCCCCTCCTCTGAGAAGCCCGAGCTCGGCATCGCAGCCTGCATCGATGGCCTGCGCCAGGTGAGATCCCACTCCTGCCTTCACCCTCAACCCTCCATATATATAATGACTGCAACATTCTCATCCACCCCCATAACACAGTTCTGGCTCCACACTGCACACTCCCTCCCGTGCAAAGTTTTGGCCCAAAGCGGTGCTCTTGCTTGTAATCAGACACCCTGGTGCCACAGATCAGGGGTGATTTTCTCAGCACAGGATCGAAGACAAATCCCTGCCAGATCGATTTTCTTGCTGGAAGGGGTGTTCAAAAGGTGCATGTGCTGTGTCTGCAGTTTCTGGCCTGGGACACCTTTGCCCGTCGCCGCGTGGACATGATTGGCCGTAAGGACCATGGTGATGAGGTCATCGTGCACGAGTTCGACTACAGCATCGAGAAACAGGTGTGTGTTTTTGTGGTTTGACACGTGCCCTCCCTTTTGTTCTGACTTGGCACTGAACGCCCTGATGCCGTGCATGGGCTTTCAAAGTAGGTGTCTGCCTTTGCAAATCTCTCGCAAAAAATCCGGTCGACAGAGTGTCGCTCCAGTGGAATGAGTGTCTGCCCATGAAAGTGTGACTCTCAGTAGTGTGACTGTTGTCTCCACACCATGTCAGCTCGGCCTGTGAGCTACCTTGTGAGCCAAGCTGGGTTGCACACACAATTGCGGGTGCCCTGTGATGTGATGAGGTTGGTGATGCAGTCTGCTCAACCCGGGTGCATGGTGTGTTGCAGGTGATCTACTCTCGCAATGGTGTGAATGTGACATCCACCCCCGTGCAGCACTACACCACTGCCGGCCCTGTGGCCCTGCGCCTGGACTATGCCGGCCTCTCTGTCACCTACTCAGGTGTGCCTCTGCCTTATTTTTTTTTTATGGTTTAGGGTTTTGAGAGTGAAGGTTTCTGATGGGTTAGGGTTTTGAGGGTTAGGGTTTAGGGGTCCCACACCCTTAACCCTATTGGATTAAGAGTAATAATAAATAAGAACACTCCTGCTGCTCACATGTCCCCAGCAACACACTGCAGCCCTCACCTTCCCAGGTGTGGGTCGAGCACATCACTTGCGGCCCTCAAATTTGATCTATCTTTCGCCTTGCATGTGATCTGAACTCTCTCATGATGGACGCGAACATGAGAGGCTGCTGCAGATGTATTAGCATCACGGAGAGCTGAGCAGGAGCTGAGTTTCCTGCTTGCATGCGCAGGTGACACCCACCCCACCAAGCCGCTGAACGAGCTGGCCAGGGGCACCGACGTGCTGATTCAGCAGATCATGGGCCCTCTGCCTGCGTTCGACACCCTCTCCTTCGAGAGCCAGTACCTCCTCAATGTGTGCTTCCAGCCGCTGTCCTTACACTGCTATTTTTCTTCCCACCTGTCAGTGCACCAACCCATAGGAATACAGTCCTCGATGCAGATCGTGAATGTCCACTTACCATCAGAAAGAGCCCTCCAGAGACAAGGACCCATTTCGATTTGCATGATGCTGTGATGGTGCCGATATTTTTGGGTTTAGGGCAATAATAAAAGCCCTTAAAATAAATAATACATTAGGATTGCCCCAGCAAGCATTGGTTTGATGTGCCCTGAACCACCTTTTCTCCAATGATGTCCTGACCACATGTCAAGTTCTGCTGTGCGGTGCGGGTGCGTGTCATCCCTTGTGCTGACATCAAGATCTCTTGCTGCTGCGCAGACGAGCCACTTCACCCCAACCCAGGCCGGAGAGATCTTCGACGATGTGAAGCCACGCCTGGCCGTGATCCACCACGCGACTGTCAATGACGCCTCTCGTGAGCCGCTGCTCAACGCTGTGCGCGATGTCTACACGAAGGGCGCCCTCGTCATCAATGAGGACCTGGCTGTCTACGAGATTACTAAGGTGTGACACTGCACTCTTCCCTCCTTTGTCTAGAAACTTTTCAGCGGTGCAGCGAGAAGAATAAGTTGTCCGATGTCACTAACATTTACATGGAAAAAGGAAAAATAGAATCAAGAATCTTTTCAGCGGTGCAGCGAGAAGAATGTTTGGAGACAGGCAGTTCTTTTAGCATTTGTCTCTGTCAAGCGGTTGCAGAGCGCTCTGCAGCCGCGTGGCAGAGGCAGAGCCAAAAGGACTGCCCTGAGCACACAACAGTTTACTAGAATCGCATTTGTCTAAATATCTTGCAGAGCGGTCCTGCATGCTGTTCTCTTACTCAATGCGCCATCTGTTGATAGGCTAATGTAGTGGGTTATGCCCCTCTATTCTGTCCCGAGCAACAGTGCAGCAGCGTTGGTAGATTTGCCCGTCTCTCTATGATGAGCAGGTGTCGAAATTCATGCCAATGTTTTGACATGACAATCGGAGTCTGACAGAGTCTTTGTTGTTGGACAGGACGGCATCCGTCACCGCAAGCGTATTGTGCCCGAGCGCTCCTGGGGCCTCTGGCACGCCGAGCAGAACTGGAACAGCCTCGATGATGTCAGCGATGATGTCACCGCGCCGCACCCCGAGGCGGCCAGCGCGCGCCCCGGCCGCTTTGCTGCCAAGTTTGGCGCCCTCGGCGACTGATCCTGCCAAATTTGGCGCTGCCCCGGCCGCTTCCTGCCAAGTTGGCAACCTCACCGACTGATGCGCCAGATCTGGCGATGCCCGCCGCCCGTCAAACGCGCCAGATTTGGCGTCGTTTCTGTCTCTCAAGCGCCAGATTTGGCCGCAGCCGGTGCTGCCGCGGTGCTTAGACTGGCAACGGTAATCTGAGCGCCAGTTCTGGCAAAGCTGTTCTGCCGTGGCACTGACAAATTTCTTACATTGCCACCTGTGGCAAACTCCTAAGAATATTTTTTTTCGAGGGTCATAAGCGGAGCACTGCTTCCCAGGGAAAGCATGTGTTAAGTGCGGTCTGGCGAGAGGCACTGGATTCCTCGGGTGCAGAGTTGTACCCCCAAGATGGTGTGCCGTAGAGGTGTTTCCTATCTTCAGCTCTTTGAAGTGCTGTGTTACAAGCGGAGATTTCACACAGCGGCTGCTTCCCCACAGGTCACACCACACAAGGAGCAAGTAATTATTACTGATGTTGGGTGACCATTAAGTCAAATTATCGAGATTGATGAAGTGTGTGATCATTGGGATACTGACCAGGACTGATGAGTGAATGCTGCCGATGGTGCAAGCTTCTCAGTCCTTCACCAGATTACATCTACCAAGTTCAAATGGGTGTGTCAAGTTCACCATTCAGGATTAGGTCTTGTGTGTTTATTTTAGGGGTTTGCCAGGGTGTGAAGGAAAGTTGCATGCAGATTGAACATCTGATCAGTTGCCAGGGATTGGGCTACACTCCACTGTGCCTGGAATGCGCCGACAGGTGCATTCCAAGAAGGGCCACTGGGGTGCAACCGAATACTGGCTCTTGACAGATGGCCGCAGCTTTTTGTAAATTCATGATGAAGTCAATGCTATCGAGCTCCTTCCTTGTGCCGGCCAGTAGCCATCTTGCATTCACAGGCCTTGGCATCGAATTGCCAGCCTGCAATCCCTGCATACCTTCACAACTTGCCATTTTATGTGCATCTTCTTAGTGAAGAAAATGATATGGCATTGCACCGGCCCAGGATCCTAGCACCTAGCTGATCGGCTGAAAACACATCTTTCACCTTTCAGTCTGAAATGTTTCCTTGCTATGTCCAAGCATGCAAGTTATGCTTATCCTGCTTTCCTGCCCTCCGTGTGGGTAAGCAAGCTGCAAGTTGCTTTGGAGTATTTGTTGAATCCCATGCATGCATGAATGCATTGACAATTTGAGCTCATATATATCGCATGGAATGTGCTTACAGACACTCTAAGAGTCATAATCAGCCCCCAGTGTCTTGAACTGCATTCGTTTCCACATCATTAATCTACCCTTAAATTTCCCTGCACCTCGGAATTCTCACCTAGCGTCCCCGGCCTGATGGCCATCCTAGGCAAGTACTACTTGCGCATGCATTTTGATATAGAAATGTAAAGATGCATGCAAACACACCAATGGTTGCAAATGAATAAACGTGCTGTACAACCATTCTTGTCTAATGACTAACTGGCGACACAAGGAATTGAAGGGCATTGCATGTGCATGCACGCATCACATGATGCTCCAGTATCCCCTATCAATGGCTAACACCACAGTACAACTGCAGCTGAATATGGAGATTAAGCTTAGCTTGAGTCCAGCTCAAGATGCTCATGCCTTATTATCAGAGGTGGGCTAAAAATCCACTTGGCTTGTAAATTTTTAACACAACTGGTTGGTCGGCACTGGAACACACCAGACTACCTCGTGTGTAAAGAATAGCTGATCAGTGCTTTGCACCCGTACCGAATGCTCCCTTCTTGAACAAATACATGACGTCTGGGCTTGCTGCCACTGCAAACAGAATGTTCAACAAATTGGTTTCTTGGGCCGAATGTTCGATGTTCGACAGAACTCAATGCCTAGCCATCCTGCCCACACTTGCATACCTAGGCAATTGCCCACCATCCTGACACCTGCTATGTGCGCCCCATAAGATGATGGCAGTTGAATGTTCATTCTTGCGTGCATAATCCATCACTGATAGAACTGCAAATTCACAGTTGCCTGGGTGTTGTGGCTGAATCTACGATCACCTCCTCCCTACCTCGTACTGATGGGTGAGTCTTACAACGGCTGTTCTTCCGCCGTGAAACAAAGAATGGGTGCAGCAGCGCAGCGGGACGCAGTGGCAAAGTGCCTGCCTGGTTGCCCGGTCGCGCTAGTAAAAAATTCTGGGTTCCTGAAGTGTTCTTGATGCTGTCTGGAATGGGGCAGTGCTGCTGCGCTCAGCCGTCGCAAGCCTGCGGCCGCGCCTTGGGGTGTGAAAATTTTTGGGAATCAATCCCAGGTAAGGCTTCAGTTCACCCTTCGAGGAAGACTCTGGACAGCACCTGTGGTTGGTACATGGCGCGGTCTCACTGTTTTTAGCACCAGGAGCCTGCACTTGCGGCTGTGAAAATGGGCGCCAAATGGGCGCATGCATGCCGCCATGACTGATCTGGCAAGAGGAGCGCTCCGGGACTGGGTGTGCTCCTGGACACACTTCCTTTCGCCCGCGGCTTGATGAGTGGGTTCACTCCTTGGGCACGAGATAGCGCAAAGTAGAGGAGTCACGTGATGCGGCTTGGTGGTGGCCGAGATCTCGGTGGTGGCTGCTCAATATGCGCGGACAACAGGGGCCTTCGGCGGCTGCGCCGGGTCCGAGACTGCGCATTCACACAAGTGTCATCAGGTTCAGCTCACAGGAAGCAGAAGTGGAAAAGTAAGCAGGCGTCATGCAGGAAGTGGCCGCACCGGGTTGCGATTGGGACAGGGTTTATAAATAGAGGTTATTGCTGGCCCTTTCCCAGTCACAGTGACATCAGGCTCGGTTGACGTGCACAGCTCACAGAAATCAGAAGTGCAGAGAAAGCAGGCATGCAGAAAGTGGCCGCGCCGGGTTGCAGCAGGAAATGGGCCAGGAATAGCATCGGACATGTCACATGGAAGTGAACTCAGACAGAGCAGAGACAGAGCAAAGTCTGGCAGAACAGAGAGCAGAGGACTAGGGGGCCAAGAGAGATGCTTACATGAGAAGCGGCGCGCCCAGTTGGACGAGGAAGTTTCAGCGGACAGGCCGGCCGACTGCAGCGCAGCGCGGATGTCAAGCTTTTCCTGGGCTTTCCACATGCTTGGTGGCACAAACACCGACTGGAACTGGCCTGCGCACATGATGAAATATTTTTGACATTTCTGGCCGCATATGGCAATGGCAGGCAGCCATGCAACCTGAGTGCCAGAGCCATGCATGGAATGACATCCTGTCGCTTTCAGGCTGCAGAATATTGGGCTACGATTTCAGGCAGCAGAGATCTAGAGCACAGTGAGCAAGCACGGGCTTCGTAGTACTGGGCCGTGATTTTCATACAGTAGAGATCTGGTGCACAGCAAGCAAGCTCAGTAAAACAGGGAGAAAATGGAAGAGGAAGGGTGTAGAGCGCACCATCTACGGGAGGGCGGGAGCGACGGGGAGCAGAGACCGCCCGATGGGTGACGCTCGCGCGAGCCGGGGACGGGTGCCGCGCCTGATCAGGCGAGTGGCGGGGACCCGGCTCGGGGGAGGGGACCCGGCCGCGCTGGCCGGCCGGCCGCCGCGACGGCGCGGCCGACGCAGCCGGGTTCCTCCCTGCCGCTGCCGCGTCCTCGGCAGGGGGTCCCTCCGCGGCCGGCCTGGGGGCCGGGGAAGGGGACCGGGAGGCCGGCCTGGAGTTTGGCGCTGACATGGTGATCGGCTGGAAGCCCGACAGCTCCAGCTTCGGCTTGACTGCATATGTGCCGTCCAGGTCAGCGAACGCCATCCAGACGCTAGAGGGGCTCTTGGGGCTCTGCGGTGCCTGCGCCGCCGCCGGCTGAGCTGGCGCCTTGATCTTCACTGGGGCTGTCGCCTGGACCGCTGCTGACACTCTGACCTCGACTGGTGCCACAGCCTGAACAGGCGCCTTCGGCTGGATAGAAGCTGGCGTTGCCGCCTGAATTGGCGCCCGGGCCTGAACTGGCGCGGGTGCCGTCTGCAGAGGCGAGCGCAGCTGGACTGGCGCTGCTGCCTGAACAGGCGCAGGTGCCGCTGCAGGGGCTCTTGCCGGGACTGGCCGGGGGGCTGCGGCTGGCTGCGGCTTCTGGGGGGTCTGTGCGGGGGTCTGCGGTGGGGTCGGTGGTGGCACCCTGGACCGCTGTGGCGTCACTGGGCGGCTGTTGTTGATCTGCATCGCCACAGAACCTCTTGTCAGAGCGCCCTTCCCTCTGGAGCATCCTTCTTCAGCACTTCCTCCTAAACTTTCCACACACAGGAAACAGAGCAGCTGCATACAGAGAGTTTGCATTCAGGTGATGCGATTGCAGGAATGCATGCCTGAGTGATGGCCTTGTGAATGACATTCAGGTGTGTCCAAGAAGGAGGCAGCCACAACAAGCAAGGCGCAATACGATCAAGACAGAAGTGCCTGTACCTTTTTGGGCCAGGTGCTGGACTTGGGGTCGGGCCAGCGGCTGATGTCAGCGCCCAGCTTGTGGAACAGCTCGAGCTGCTGCCTGAAGCCGATGTTGGGGCAGATCCACCACTTCTGGCGGATCTCCTCGATCGCCTCCTCCGCGCTGATGCGTTCCCTCTGCATCAGATGCGCTGCTACCACAGTGGCACTGCGGCTGCGGCCCGCTGCACAGTGCACCAGCACGCCGCCTGCACAAAATTTGCAATTATATATCCTTTCCTTCTTTTTAAAGTCGCGTCAAAATAGCCTGGCCCTCACTGTGTGAAGTGCAAGAATGCTCTGATGTAGGTGCAACTCGAGCATAGCTAGCGTAGATCAATCCCTCCTGCTCAATCCTAGAGTGTACCAGCACTTCTCATTTTTGCTATATCATCAGCAATTGCCATTTCTGTATGCTGTGATTGGTGGGTCAGAACGATCAAAGCAGGCAGAGAGCAGTGTGCTAGGTCCTCACCAGCCTTTCTGCCTTGCTCGATGAATTGCAGAGCGCCGCTCTCTATAATGGCGTGGAAGACATCGAAATTGCGAGAGTCTGGGCACTTCACGCACGCGTATATGAGGCTCTTGGCGTGCCTAGGGCGCAGACTCACTCCCACCTGGCAGGCATTGGAATCGTAAGGGACTGGCATGGTCGCTGATGAATCCTCCAACTTATCCCAAGACATCGTCACAATGACGAATAGTAGTTTGCTACAGTGAAGGGGCTTGGCAGGCAACGAGCTCACCTGCAACACGTGAGTGATGCCATACTTTTGCAGGACTTGAAGGTCCCTCTCGGCCGAAATGGATCCGATGAAGAGGCCTGGCCTCAGGAAAGTGGGAGGTTCTGCCCGTGTCTTTTTCTCAAACGAGTCTGGTGTCAGCACCCCCGATTCCTCGGGTTCCTCCCAGACAAAGTCCCTAGTCGGCGTTTGCGCCCCGGTGTCCAACTGCCGGCTCCCCAAATCGATCGCTGCAACCAAAATGTATCGATCGCTGGGTGAACTTGTCAAAATTAGCAGCCCAACCTTATGCAAAGTTATGCAAAGTGATCGCAGTGCTACAAACGCCTGCCAGACTTCTAGAAGTGAACATCAGGGTGAATTGATGCGTCCAACTAGACGCATACTTGCAACGAAGCCCAAGCTCACCAGTACGCCGTCTCCCTTCAAATGTGCTTTCCGGTGGGGTGAGGAGTTCGAGCACCGATTTCATGATTTGCGGCGCTAAAGCGCGCGCCCGATGGATTCGCTTCGGCTAACACAAAGGTTTCCTCGCTGCTCCGCCTTCCTTACACTAGTGCTGTAATGCTACCTTCTCTTGGGACGCAACAAAGCGGCAGCTATCACCGGGTACACATAGATCGGAGATGCCTTTCGATGTTTTTTGCTTCGAAACAGGAATCAAATGGACCACTCGCTGAAACTTGCAGACGTGTCCTTCCCGCGAGGGAGGCCTGTTTCATTCCATATTCCCCTCGAGAATCGAAGGGCTCAGGGGTTCTTGGCAGGGCTTTTGGAAGACATTTCATGGAGCTGTGCAATTTGCAGTCTGTCATCTAGGCCTGATCAGAAAGTTTTTGCTGATCTTAGCCAGGCGGTGGGCACAGCTGCCAGCAGAGGATGGCGCTGCGCGTGAACACCACTGGCAATGTGCTTCTAAGAAACGTGGGCAGGGATGGGGCTGAGGCAGTGGACACTACAGCCTCTGTGGCCGTAAAGAGGAAGTTCGGCGAGACGACCTACTCACTCAGAGCCACAGAATCCACCATCAAGAATATTAGAGCCCTCAATGGAGCCCTCGTGCAGATGTCCAAGCCTCTAGGTGAGACCAATGGGACGGTCAGTTATGGCCATTAATGTCGCCATTATCCAGCCAACGGTTCTCAACTCGCCATGCCTAATTTGTAGAGATATACTTAATAATATGGAAGACAACTTGCAAAGCAAGACATGGTGCAAGAGGTGTAACGATCCACTCACTGGTCAGCATCAGATCTTGGCAACGTTCCAACTTGTGAGCGACTCGAGCCTCCTTTCTTCTCTTATGTAACTCGTATATGATGGTGATGCAGGCAACAATTTCACCGGGAACCTGAAGTGGGACTTGGGAGGCAAAAACTTCACCTTGGGCATCCTCAAGAGCATCAAGCTCGCGCAGGGCCGTCTTGTTGAGTTGGGAACGTCCTATGCGGAGAAGACTGGCATCTTCATGCTTGAAGGCGCCATCAAGCCTCACAAAGACCACAGGCTCACTGCAACGTGCGTGCATACTTTCCTTGTCCTGCAGAATAGAAACTCCACAAATGCTCTCTGTGCACGCTGGAGTGTTGATGCATGCATTATCGCTCACTTTCCTCTGGTACTTTGTGAAGTGGAAATGGTCCCCATCTACCCTCGCTGATCGATCAGTGCAGGCCATGTTCAGACTTCATGAGCTGTGCATCGGGGAGTGTTACAGGGAGATTTAGTTGTCTAATGGTTTGTCTAGTTGTGGTTGTTGATCACTTCTCGGGATAGTATGTATATATTAGTCCTATATAGATATTAGGCCCCACGGTGTGGCTGCAGACACGCTGTGTATATGCACTATGGCCATATGGCGTTGGGTTTGCCGACCTGTAATCCATAATCCATATCGGGGGCACGTTATTGATGACAAGGTCTTTGTGCAGCAAAGGAATATTCTATGTCATGCGTAGGGGTTATCAGTTCTTCTGCACACGCGCAGGTGCATACCACAGACCAACACAGTGTTTGGCGCCTACTCCATCGCGCACCGGGGCTTCACACTGACACCTGCACACAACTTTGCCAAGAAGGCCACTGTGCTCACCTTGAGCAAGAAGCTGAGCGGCGGACAGGTGCTCAAAGGCAGCTACTCACTGAAGGACAAGGCCGCTGTTCTGGAACTGGGCGTTGCACCCTTGACAGTGCGTTCTCATCTACTTTCCTTCCTTTCAAGTTCCTGCTTCCTCAGTCTGTTGCACCATGGCCCCTCTCGCAGAATGCTTTTTTCCTTTTGCACTAATAGCCAGTTTGAAAACGGCTTTCTCTTTCAGTTATCAGCTGATTGAGAGGGTTTTCTTCAGGCAGCAACGATGAAGGCCTCTGTCAACAGGCAGCCTGCCCCGTTCTGAATTAGCTGTGTTTGCCGATAAACACATGGTTCCCATGCTTGTCCACATCTTTCAGTGTCTAGGGAAGGGTGTAGACCAGAGGCCATGAAGTGAGCACACGCCGCAGAAGTGCAGGAAGCTATTACTGCAGTGTCTTTAGGGTTTAGGTTTACCAAGGGTGAAATCAGGGTTTAGAATCATCCATTAAAAAACAGCATACACTGACAAAGCATGGGGTTGGACTGCAGCTGAGTTTGCGCACAAAGCTGGACAAGGACAACATGCCCACCAAGCCCACGCTCGGCCTCACCATCAACCGGGATGTCGAGTACCGACAGGTTCAGTTGCTCCTCCCTTTCTCATAATCCCCCTGTGCCTGCCAAGAGCGTTACTTATGCGCCAGGCTGTGCCTTGCTGACCTCTGCATCAGATTGATTCTGCTCAAGCTGATGCTGATGTGCCACAAGCTAGTACAATTGTAGAGAGATAGAGACAGTAAAATGCAGACCTTGCCTGAAGTGCTGCAGTGGCTGCCTTGCCAGCAAGCATGCACCATGCATTCCCAGGAATCGGCCCAGCAGCAAATGTGTTCTTACATTCTCGTGGTTCACAATGTGTGATTATTAGCAGACTCTGTGAGATGCTGATGTGGCGTCGCCTGTAGGAGAGCTCCAGCTGCACCTACACTCAGAAATTCGGACCCCCCTACTTGCAAGACGGCTGTAAAGAAACACTTCTGCAGCAGCAGAAGTTCCGGTTGAAATGTTTCTTCACAGCCGTCTTGCATTCGAGGAAGTCAGAGTATCTCAGTGTAGTCGAGCTGGACATCTTCTGCAGGGAACGTCATACCAATGTCAGAGAATCTGCTGACACTCACACATCAAGAGCACAAGATTGTAAAGACGCTCCATGCCTAGCGAGGAGTGCAAGCCCTGTACATAAGAAGTTATGCTTTGGATTTTGCGTAGGGGTGCAATCACCGCGTTCGATCTTGTGTTTTGCATGCGTAGTATGGCGCTTCAGTGCCCGTTTCTAGGGTTGTGATGCTGAGGTATATTTGGGAAAAATACACTGTATATAGACTGTAGAGTATAATGTACTGTCATAAGTGTCATGTTTTAACAGCTGGGATCCAGTTGCAAAACACACTGAAAAAATAGCAAAAATTAGCGTTGGCCCAAAAATAGCCCCTGAAAGTCTTTTTCCCCTTGCCGTAGGTGCAACCAGCGACAAAGCCGGTCGCTAAGGATGCCGTGCCAGCGAGTCAGATGGCGCTGAGCCCCACAAAAGACACCACCCTGGACGAGAAACTCAAAGCGCTGGACATCCTCTATGAGCGCCAGTTTGCGGAGAAGGGGCAGAAGAAGAATGGCGTTGAGGTTGCCACCTTCACCAGGAAGTAGAGCAAATGGAGGTTTATCTTGATGGGCCCCGGAGATCTGGACTGCTTTTTAAAGTGGCATGTCTCTAAACCATACAGCTCCAGGAGTGGCGGACACCTTCATATTACCGGTCAGAACCGTATGGTTTTGCAAGTTCAGCTGGGTTTGAGGTGTTCAAAGAAGGAGCAGACAAAGGTTGCCCATCTACGGGTGTTGTCGTGGGATGGCGCAACAGCTGCAGAAAGGTGTATTGCAGCAGGGAAAGCCTGAAATTCTGAAGGCGGGCTGTGTTGTCCTCGATCAGATGTGTGCCTTTTGAGCATTTCAGATCGGCGGAAGGCTGGAATTGCAAGAAGCGTACGAGCATGCTCTAAAGTACAGGTCTCGTCTGTCTCTATCTCTACCCAAGATTGCTTGACATGGGGTCAAATATGTGTCTCCCCTGCATGGAGAATTTCTGGTGTGCATGTGTACTAGGCGTGCTCGTTAATGCACAGAGAGCTGGTGAACTTGATTTTCAAATTTGGATTTGGATTTGCTATGTCTGCAGGTATCACTTGCATCAGTTTCAAGTTCAGGGTGGAGCCTATCTTGCTGGACCCCTACCATATTTGTTCGTGGGATGCATTTTCCGACACTTGCGCAGAATTGCTGTAGCTTAGGCGTCCATATCATGTATCATGTTGTGCATGTGGTACAAATTTGAGCTCAACTGATGCTGCATTATTGAAAATTTAAATGCAGCTTCACCTGGAGTTCACCTGGAAAAAGCCATGACTGAGGAACGAATTTCAAGATTCTGCCTCATTATGATCATAATGCCCCTGCAGAAGATTTTAACTCTCGGTCTGGAGTCCAATTACAGGCGCCAAAAGCTCGAACTCTTTGAAAACTGCTTTTCCCTCTTGCACATCAGATACCAAACTCTGAAGCCATATATATACACTTTTGAAATGTGAGAACACTTCCCCACTTAAATGGTCTTTGGAGATCTAACTCTGGATATCTGGAGATCTTTGGAGATATCTCCAGGGTTTCTAAAAATTTCCAAAGCACTTGCAGCAACGCTTGCTAGTCTGCTGCAGTTGCCTAGATGCAAACCCCCCATCATCTGCTTGTGAGCACCCGTACATAGTCCACCTGCAGAGCACATTTTAATTCAAGCGTCCGCAGAATATTTTACATACACATTATATACTACCGTATACAGTCCACCTGTTCCAATGCATCTGGAATGGCAGGCGATAAGCTTCCTTCCACACATGGTCCTGGTGACTTCAGTGATGGGTGCAGTGAAGAGAAGGCATGCAATGGGAAGTCTTGCTTCCATTGGCCTCTCAAAGCCGGCGGACTTGGCTAAGACTGGTACATCTTGAAACTGGCAAACTTTTTGCATGAAGAATTTCTTTAAAAGGTCCAGGGTTAAAATTTTGGGATTTATTTTTCTGAAATTTGACAGGTTCACATTCTTCCCCAACAGAGGGTGTTGGCGGCGCACCAGCATGGTCTGCGGAAAGGCAGTGTCCTTGGAGGGCGCCCTGTTAGGCAACAGACCCCCCACCGCCACATTCAGCAGCAGCCGGAAGGGCTGGTCGAAGGGGGGACCGCATGCACCGGGTGGACCCGCTGAGCTGTACCATCCTCCCGGTGTTAGGCAGCTGTTCTGCGCGGTCCCATACTCCCTCCCATCCACATACCTGCAAACAATTGCAAGGAGGATTGTAAAGTCATGTATTCCCGCTCTGTGCAAATCAATTCTGAGTTGACTGTTCTGGCATAGAGGCCAACAGTTTAGCGTCTCTACTTGACCAGTCCTAAACTGTGTACAGTCACATATGTGCGTGCAATGCCGTGGCATCTGGAAGTCATTTTTGACTTTGATGCAAGTTCTCAAATTGCATGAAGGTCTCTAAGATTGTGCAGGACCAGTTTTATGGGCATGTGTTGTTTGACAACCTTTACAACAACACTAGTGGAGAGCGCCCCTGCACTTCACACACAATGGGACTGGGGTCTTTCATATTTTCTTTTTCCTTAACCTGTTCAATTTAATATCTCCCAGGAGGCGTACCAGATGATGGACTCCAAGCTCCAATCCACGGCATACACATGGTAGGCGCCTGCAAAGGGTCCGGACGCAACATCAGCTGCCAGCTGGCCGCCCAGCTGGCGCTCTGGGTTGCCAAAATGGACCGTGCCCATCACCACTGACAGGTCGTTGACGGCCTCCATGATGTCAATCTCCCCACTTACTGGCCAGCGCCCATAGGCTAAGCTGCCGTTGCCCAGCTTGGCCGGCAGCATCCAGAATGCCGGCCAAACTCCATCCCCACCTGCAGAAATCAGCCAAAATCCAATTGGCGTTAAATCAAAGAGGTTCGATCACAACCCCTGGTCAAAACCCTCTATTGGTCAAGTGGACCTCGATCCGGCTGGCATTACAAGATTGCACGCTCTGCGTCCCCTGCAAATCCAGATAATGGAGGGAAACTTCTCGAGAATGACATCACAAGCCTATCTCAGGGGATCCCAGGGCATTCCAGGCAGCGAGCCCTTCAGTCACAGTCAGAGGTGAGTAGAAGACTCTGTGCGGCTCAAGTCGCTGAGGCGCTCAAGGTTCCACAATAAGGGGATGTCAACTTTGCAAATTATCAGACTGCGAAATTGTGCTGAGTGTCTCAGCCAAGATTTCACAGAAGCATCCATGCACAAGACTGCTTCTGGATACTGCTACAGCGTCTGGAAGACTTGTCAAAGGATGACTACTGCTTACCTCGCGGCAGCTGGATGCGCGCCTCGATCCGCAGCGTCTCCCCGGGGCCGGGCGCGAATGCGCGGCCGGCCGCGCTTGCCAGCCGGGCGCTCACATAACCGCCACCCGGCGCCACATCAGCCTTGATTGCCAGCACGCCGCCCGCCACCTCAGCATTCTGTTGCTGATACACCTGCAGCTCCTGGTTCCCCCAACCTACCAGCCAGGGCAGAACACGTAGTGATCATTGTTGGATGAACAAAAATTGAGGTGAAAGGATCTGTGTAAAAGCTGTGCCCTCAGGGCCCATGTCTTCAGCAACGCAAAGGATGAAAGGAGAAGCGTTATGCTGTTTGTTCCTAGAAATATTGCAAGCATATTCCAATTCTCTACTTATGCTGTGAGAATCTCATGTATCAGAGGATGCTTCTCCAACATGTCTAGTCAAGCATGGCCAGAAGATATCACTCCAGTTGACAGTCTCTTGAACAACCCTGCACAGGGTACAGTCTCTTGAACAGCCCTGCGCAGGCATAATTGAGCACCAGTCTAGTGGCAGAAAGAGGACCTGGGATGCCATACTGGCTGCCGTCCCCATTTTCAAATGTCCAAGATGCTGTGTCGACACTCGTCCCAGCAAAGTCGTCAGACCACAGCAGTCGGAATCCTGGATCTGCACAAACACCACTCAGCTTGGATGCAGTGACTGCCAGACAAATATACCTGTCCTCAGACTTTAAGCTGCTTTGGGAGCACTAGCTGCAGTCCACACAACAGGCATTTACCGTAACCAAGGATTCCTACCAAAAGGATTTTTCCCAATGATTTTTTTTAAAAAAAATGAATAACCCTAGCTATAATTTTATTTCAAAATTTTATCCCTAGATATGGCATTTTGACAAGACCCCTCTGCCTCAAGGGCGCCGAAAAATCCTGTGGAGAGGAGCTGCCTGTTCCAGATTAAGGAAGCCAATTGATGCAGAAACCATTGGGTGAGCTACAGCAGAGTCAAACTCCAGGTAGAGTGGGATGGTCAGTGGCAGACTCAGTCAGTCAGCCGCCTACGGTACACCTTTTCCAGCCACCTAGGGCTGATCAGATGTCTGACTCTGATCGTCCGAGTCAGCACCCAGCATCACATCCAAATGTTCACAGAGAAACTTGGAGACGTTTACAGAGGCTCACACCTGAAGAATATGGCACAGCAGTCGGGAAGGCTTGCATGTGAGTGAGCAACCACAGCGTCCGCGCCACAAGCACCAGGACGGCTACACTGACGGCCAGCAGGGTCGCTGCGATGAGAGCAAGGCATAACGGGAGGACCCTGTTCTGTGGCTGATCCAATGGCTTCCCTTTGCCTTCTGGACTCTGCGGCCTCTGACCCCCTGTCACCTAGGTGTGCACACATAGTCTCATCCCTGCCTCCCCTTGCCTCTGTTCCTCCTGGCTTGCCTCAAATGTGGGTTTCACGCGTGTTACCAAGCCAGGTCAATTGCTTGCATCCGCATCCGTGTCACCATGCTTTTTGCTGGAATATTTTCAGTCACGCAGATCCCAGTGGACCGTACTCTCTGCAGCCATTATTTACCTGCCTCACTATTTTCACAAAGTCTCATCACCTTACGTTATGACCTTCTCTCCCCTTTAAGCTATTAGAACAGATCTAACTGACTAGGAGGGTTTAGTATTAAGACCGAGTCCTTCAGGAGAACGGGGGATCCTAGGTGTTTAGGTGAGAGATTGGGTGGTGGTTGGGAGGAGGGTCACCTGCAGCAGGTTCTGCTGTGGGGAGGGGCACACAAGGGGTATGAGCGGGGGACGCATATGGCTGTGGGTTGACGGACTGGGGGACGCACTGGAAGCCGGGGACGACAGTTCGAAGCTAGTGAAAGCAGGGTGCGACTGCTTCCAGACCATGCTGGAGGATCTTTGACCAGGCGTCCTGCTATACCTGAATATCCTCTCCAGGTCCTCAGATTTTTAATGCGACCCAAATGACTGCTGATATTTGAATCCAATTATCGTCGCAAGTGATTGATCTCGAAGCACGCGCTTAGAGGTATAATCTAGTTGTATAGTACCAGGTTGTATAGTACCAGGTTGTATAGTACCCCTCCTGAGCTCATCAGGAGATTTCATGAGCGGATCTCATTCCTGATTTTAAGATTGATCACTTTAAATCATACTGGAACTATTTGGAGGAGCATCGGTGCGTGTTCGGTCATTTTACCGATCAGTAACGGCATGCTCATGGCACCCACATCACCGAGCGGTCAGAGAGATCAACGTGCGCAGACGCCTTGCCAGAAGACCAAAGCAAATCGTCAATCTGTGAAGAGCGGGATTTTCTCTGCAGTACATACTGGCGGACGCTTCAAGAGCTGGATCGGTTCTATAGGGTAACGACAGGTGGCAAGAGGGTTTCGGTTCAAACGCATAAAGTGACAGCAGCACAAAAACATCAACAAATCATCTTTTGTACCAAGACCTTCGTCACCTGTTACTGAGCTGTTTTCTGCTAGCACCAAGCGGTATATATTGTGGGCGGCAGGGCAGCGATGGGTCTCTACAACTCTGATGGTTCTCTTAAACCATATGCACCAAGAGTGCATGGCAACTCGCATCCGCAAGAGGAAAGGTGAATGGTTATGGATGTTTATACTCTGATGAAAGGCAGCTGTTCGTCTTATACTTGTGTACGCCAGTGCACCAAATAACCAGATTCTGGTTAATGGTTGGTATCTAAGCAAGGTTCAGCAGTATATGCAACTCGTAAGAAATAAGACACATGAAACAGCGTAAAAATCTTCTTTTCATGCAGGATCTCGAGAAAGAGCCGGAAAGTCGAAGTAGCTTCAGACGCTGAAGACTTTGTCATCCCAGCTGGGTACGTGGCAAAGGTAAGGATCGTTCCTATCCAAACTTTCTTGCTTGAAAAACTTCACGAAAATGGTTTAGTACGTGCCGCTCTGGTACCGCTCAGCTGAGGAAGGTGTTTCTCATTCTTGCCAAGTTGCTCAGAAGAACAGCATAAAATAATGGTCCATAACTGTCTTGACTTTTCTTCACAGGATCCTGATGCACAGCCAACAGTGAAACCGTGGGTGTCTCCCCCCATGTCCCCATGCTTTCCATTCTCCTGTGCGGATAACTTGCTTCTGTCCCTGTATATCACACACACACTATGTCTTTGGCGAAAAAGAGAGTCAAGGCGACAGGGAACCCTTTTTATGGCTGCAGAGGCACAGAGGAGCGTGTGAAGGTGACGCTGTGCAGCAGCCTGACTGTGGGAGACGTCGATGGCTCCTCCTCTGGACTGAGCCCAACCCGTGAAGCCGATGGAGAATTGCTCGGTGCCAGGTGTCCCATCCCTCCACCTGAGCGCCTGAATTTCTTCCTGTCAGGCAAAAAAATCAACATTGTTGCTTCCAGACTGGTGCCCAGCCGTGCTCAATTGGTGTTGCAAGAATTATATCATGCAAAGGGACCGGTCAGCATGCCCACTATGGCACAACCATTTCAAATTCAGATTTCAAGGGGCCAGTGATTTGAATTGGCATGTTCGCTGCATAACTGCGCGTTTGAAACGTTCGTCTGTGAGTCAACCAAACTCCAACAATGATTAAGTTGTTTCCGTGTTGAACAGATTCCACAAGATCACAACACAAGATTTCACGATATGAGTGGTGGGGTCCAGGGGCCTGAGCGATGCCAAGAAGGCGTTCCTGTACGATACAAGCGTGGAGATTGGGGAGCCTGAAGATAGCAGTGCTGCAGAGGATGCAGCCGCCACAAAGGTGCTGTCCCAGATGAAGCAGCTGGAGCTCAGCGGCTCCGCGGGCAACATTATTCTGCCAACCGAGGAGGCTGCTGAGGTGAGATGCTCCATCTTTTCCCATGTGAAATTTTGATGGGGTGCTGGTGAAGTGGAGGGTCAGTCGCTTGGCCACATGTATGGCATTTCAATGAGCATTATTCACAGGACTCTTCAAGAGCTGGCTGTGATCAGGGGTTGAGAGTACCGTAGTATGAGAGTAGCATATCCATACAGCAGCAGGGAGCATCGGCATGCAAGCCATAGCTAGCTGAGGCGCTTCTTTTCATGTCTTCATCATTGTGTGGAAATAACCAAGAGGGTCCCACAGTTTCTTCTGTGACACGCCAGCAACATGTCCCAGTCAGATGCACAGATGAGGCCAACACGAGGGGGCCTTGTCAAGGCAGGCTGGCTAGCGTCCCATTATATTTCCTCTCACAATGCTGTTTGTGCATGTTGCAACTCATGGTCCCCATAATCTCGCAGGACTTTAAACAAGCTGCGCTGCTCGTAGAAAGAACTTGCAAGCTGTCACATCGAAACATGCAGCCAGGATTGCTGCAGGCAACGCCACCAGAAGGGCCTGCAGCAGCTCTTGACATTCTTGCTGGCAACTCGCATGCCTCCTCAGGGTGACTTTCAGCATCCGCACCTCAGGCCGATGTCATTCTCAACGTTGTTTTTTTGTGTTTGTGCAGCCGTCACCGCCGTGCCGCGCCAGCCGCCGCGGCTACGTGGCGTCGCAGCTGCGCAACAACTCCAGCTTCATCTTTGGCGATGACGCCTCCTTAGACGCGCCCGGAGCCGCGCCTGATCAGGCAACGTCCGGCCGCCGCCAGCCGCCCGGCGGCACTTCCAGCTTCAATGTTGGCTGGTGAGCGCGCCTGATCAGGGCTGCGCAAAAAGAGGCCAGTAGATTTCACCTGGCGGCACTTCCAGCTTCAACACCGTCTATTGAGCGCGGCCTCATTAGGGCTGCGCAGTCCATGCTTCTACAGTTCTCCCTGACTTCAAGACCCTGACTTCAAGACTGACGTTCAGACAGCCTGCACTGACAGCTCATGCCTGCATTTTCGGTGTTGACAGTGGAGGCCTCAAGCGTCAAAAGGAACATCTAAATTTGTTGTTAGCTGCTGCAGACAGATGAAGCCAGGGAAACTCTGCTGTAGTACAGAGTCGACCTGAGCTTGCCTGAACAGGCAGCTTTTGGCCAGCATTTATGCAGATGGTGCAGGGATGGGTGGCCGCAGTCCTCAGCAAGTGGCCCAATTTGGGGCTGTTGCCATCTTTTGAAAGATCTCAAGCATGTGAGTTACCTGTCGGATGTGCTATAGAGGCTTCAGCCACTCGAGCTGTCTTTAATCCAGAGGGCATGCATGCATGTCTGCTGGTTCTGCCTCCTGTTGGCAGTCCTTCAGAAACTGAGGTCCGGATAGTGTAAAGCAGTGCAGGTCTGAGTCAAGTCTGGCACTGAGGGTATCAGCTCCAGCTGGAAAATGACAAAGGTTAAAGAGTAGGTCAAGAGTCTTGACTCAAGACTACAGAGCAGCATTGCTGTGATGGTTGACATAACAAACAGCAAATTTTACAACAAGGCATTGTATTCCATAGACAAGTGCATGGACAGCACACCTTCAACATCGCTACTTTGGTGTTTTTCAACACATGTCTGACAAGAGAACAACTTCATCAACACTCAAGTCTTCGCAAGCACTGCAGTTATCAAAATATGGCCCTGATTACTACACATCAAGATTGTCACAATCAGGATGTATTGCAGTGCAATTTGCGCCAGGCCCCAAGCCGCAAATTTTCTTAGGCGTCTGTGACTATTTGCTGTTCCCTGCTCTATTATTGGGCCATGCGCGTACTTTTGGTGTGAGAACTGTTGTCTCGCTTATTGCATCTTCAAGGTATGCACACATGTCTGACCACACTGTAAGATACCTCGTTCTGGAGTGTTATGTCCTCCACGAGGAAAAGTGCAACATGGATTGGATCTGGACATGTGTACACTTTCAGCATCAGTTGCATGGATGCTTGTTATCCTGGGACATAATCCCCTAGACATCAGCTATGCTTGCATGTGCAACATGGAAATACAGTACAGCAGTGCAATGCAAACTACCAAAACAAGTGATCAAAATCACTCCCATGGGACGCTGCAGCTGGGGTAGTTTGGCTGAAGAGCTTGGAGAATGGCCAAGGCATTTTGTTGACGGGGGGTGAGTGCAACCGGATGGTGGATGGCACAGCACAAGTCTCCTGTGAGGCGGTTTCCACATCTCGTTGCAGTCAGCTGCATGCCTTCAATGGCTGCACGATGGCTGTCCAGCATGCGCAGCAGTGAGGGTGGGGGTATGTGCTCTGCTTCAGGGCTCTCTGACAGGCGCGCATCGGCTTGCATGAGGAAGCGCTCTGCCTTTGCAGCGAGGCGCATCAGGTTGTTGTTGCAGGCCACAATCAGCCAGTGCACTGCTCTTTCTTGGTTTGGACCCTGCATGCATGAGGTTACCGTATCCTCTCACTTCTGCAAACTTCCCTCAGTAATCGACAACGATCATTAATGAGCAAGTATTTTGATGGTAACGTTCCTGGTGATATTTTCCAAAACCACGGCAAGGATTTGATTTCTCACCCAGAGAGCCGCAGAAGAGCCATCGGGTGCAGCCTTGTCAGCTAGGAACTTGTCGATGTCCCTCAAAATGCCGTCCATGCCAAATTTGTTTGAGAGTTCTGCTACTATTTCGGCGCTCTGCACGGAGATCCTCTGTTCTTCACAAGCGGCGTATATGCATTGCAGGAAGCTCAGTGCGGCGTCCAAGGTGCAATCCGGAAATGGCAGGACCTGGATCAGGGTATCTGGAGATCTGTTGAGCGAAAGCATGTCAGAGAAGGCAGCCGAATGGAACGACAGGATTGTAGCATGCGCAGGAAGAGTTTCTCCAGTATCCAGCTTGAGGATCACATCCGCAGACTCTACGAATGACTCGGGCCGGTTTCTCAGATAAGGGGCATCGTTCACTACCTCCATTCAGTCAACGAATGAATACAACGAGATGGGATACCAACTTGCAATGCACAGGCAAGTGAGCATCTCGAGCTGAATGTGGAGGAGAAGATGATCTGTAAGTCGCTGCATATTTACAGGTGAACTGGGCGAATCTGCTTTGGATTGCAGACCGTCCTAACCAGGCGTCTGTGTCTATATCATGTAATGTGAACAGATCGGAAGTCCAAGTGAAGGTCTTGCGGTCTTCTGACTTCTCCTATCGTGGATCTCTCCTATTCTGTACGTCGGATCAAGCTGTGCTGCTGGGAGGATTGCGGTTTTAACCAAATATAAAAGCATGGCCTGACTCAGGCCGCCTGAGGCCATTGGCCTTCATCTAGACATGATGCACTGGCAGGCCAGGCCCTCTGAGGCCATGTTACACATACAATTATCAGAAGTGCAGGTTGACAGGGCGTGGGACCTTGACACTAATGCCCCCTTTTACTGCACTCCTTACTGCTGTATCAGAGGCATTCACCACAAAATGCCAGCTCATCACCACCTTTTGGACTCAGGGTATATATGAGTGCACTGGAAATCGCCTCGGTCTGTTTTATCTCAAGAACTAGAGGCAGCCCTGCCATGGATATGCCCTGGCATTTGGCCATGTCCATGTTGGAGCTGACGTTCTTGATAAACTGTGCTTTCAATGATGTGGATTTTTGCTGAGGGTGAAAGTCCTGAGGTGGTCTCTAAGCCTGATCAGGCCAGGCCTCCTTGAAGCCACTACCATCCTGTGACAAATGTCCGGGGGGCATGTCATGCCTGCTCTGCACAAGTGACCTTAGCTTGACTGAACAGGCAGCTGTTTTGGCTGCCACCAGCGGCTGTCATAGTTGTGCTGATGGTTCTGGGATGGCTGGCAGGAGCTCTGAGGAGGTGGCCCCAGTTTCAGGCTGTTGCCTTGTGTCAAAATCTCTCAAGTGTGTGAGTGGCCTATCGGTGCAGCTTTGAGTCAAGTCTGGTCGCTGCTGCATCATCAATTTCAGTCGGAAATTGACAAAGGTATGTCTCTTCAGTTGTAGGTCAACAATGTGAGCAGCGTTGCTGTTGTAATCATAACGGTATGATTGACAGGACAAAAGCTAAGTCCGACACTGGATTCCAAGCCTTGAAGTTCAAATTCAGTGGAGCCGATCAGGCGCCAGCCGGCCCCCGCCAGCGGCCCGGCGGCACTTCCAGCTTCAATGTTGGCTGGTGAGTGCGCCTAATTAGGGCTGTGCATAAATGCGCTAGTAGGACTCCGCCAAATCAGCTGATGAGCGTGCATGTTGTGGGCTGCGCCTAGAGAGGCCAATGCCAATCCGTCTGGTCAGCTAGTGAGCGCACTTGTTTAGGGCTGCGCCAAAAGAGCTTGGAGGAACTTCCCTCAGCGGCACTTCCAGCTCCAGCGCCGGCTGGTGAGCGCAGTCAGCGGAGGAAGTGCATGAGGTGGCTCAACTGAAAATGGAGTGTCCTTCCAGAGCGGTCGTGCAGCATCCAAGTGCTGGATGTGGCTCAACCGGCAGCGCAAGCATCATTTCTGAGGTAGAGGTTGAGGAGCCAGAAGGTAATTTTAGAGGGTGTTGGAGATGCTTCAGCTCAGGGACTCACCCTGATCGGGGCTGCGCCAAAGAAAGCCAATGGACTGCTGCCTAGATACACAACTGACCTGAGCTTGTATGAAAAGGCAGCCTTTGTGGCCGCCAGTGGCTGTCATGTAAGTGCAGATGGTTCTGGATGGTCTTGCAGGGATTTTGAGCAGGTGGCCCCAATTTTCAGGCTGTCGCCCTGTGTTGAAGTTTCCCAAATTCGTGTGAGTGACCTATGGGATGTGCTATACTCTTCAGCCAATTGAGCTGGCTTCCAATGCAAAGGCATGCATGCCTGCTGGTTCTCCCTGTGTGGACAGTCCTTTGAAAAGCTGATGTGTGGACAGTCTAGAACAGTGCAGCTTTGAGTCAAGTCTGGCCGCTGTGGAGCAGCATCTTCAGCTGGGATGGACAAAGGGATGTCCGGACAGTCAAGAGAGAGGTCGACAATGTGAGGAGCATTGCTGTGATGGTTGACAGGACAAAGATCAAGTCCTTCGTTGAGGGATTCAAACGCATATGCACGGACGACACTTCTTTAATGTTGCGTCCTCTGGTGGTGTGGGTCGACATGTGTCTGACAAATGGACAGCTCTACAATATTAATGCCTTTTAAAGCACTGAAATTTTCACACTGCCAAGTATGGCTGCCATCACCAGAAATCAAGGTTGTCAGAAGGAGAAACGTTTGCGCTAGTTTGCCATATACCATTGCAGAGTTTCTAAGACTTCTGTGCCTGCTTCCTGTTGCCCGCTTCTTCAGTGCGCCATACGTGTACGTTCAGTCTATAAACTGGAGTTGTCCCGCTCATTGCCACCCTAAAGCATGCACAAAAGAGATGGGCCACACTGTAACCTACATTTGTTCTGGAGAGTATTGTAACCTACAAGGGCGGAAAGCAACATGGCACGCGCATGATTGGATCTGGAGACTTCAGCAACAGCTGCATGGATGCTTGGTGTTCCTGGGACAGCAATTTTCTAGACAGTCCATGCCTGGTACAGTTTGACACATTGCTTGCAAATGGAGGCACTCTTGCGGTGCTGTTCCACTGCAGCCACTGAACCAGATCATGGCTTTTAAAGTTTAAGTGGCTGAATGCCACTAAGAAGAAGTGTGCACATGTACCAGACAGCACAACAATATGATGCCAGTTTTGAAAGTGATCAAAATCAGTCTCACTGGACGCTGGGATACTTTGGCTCAAGAGCTCGGAGCCTAGCCAAGGCATCTTCTACAGCTTTGGGCACCTGAGCTGCAAAGTCATGCCGATACCGTGGGTCAGACCGACACAGTTCATGTGCACGCTGGCACGTGACTGCAGATGTCCTTGCGGTCTCCTGCATGCCCACGATGCCTGCGTGGCGGCTGTCCAGCATTTTCAGCAGCAAGGATGGGGGAAGGTGCAGCGCTTCAGGGCTGTCCGACAGGCGCCCAGCGGCTTGCATGAGGAAGCGCTCTGCCTTTGCAGCAAGGCGCACCAGGTTGTTCTTGCCGGCCACACTTGGCCAGTGAACTGCTCTGTCAGCGTTTGCGCCCTGCATGCATTCAAGACTACCGCTTCTCTTAGTCTTGCAGAGCTCAATGGGGCTTCAGTTTGCTCCGGTGTGAACACAGAACAAGCAATCATAAATTGTGAGGGTCCCGTATCTGGTGGTACTTCTTGGAACAGACGGGCAGGGAACTGAGTTCGTACCCAAAAAGCCGTAGAAGAGCCATCGGATGCAACCTTGTCGGCTAGGAAGTTGTCGACGTCCTTCAAGATGCTGTCCATGCCAAATTTGTTCGCGAGTACAATCACCGTCTCGGCTCCTTCCACAGTGATTCTCTCTTCTCCATATCTGGCGTAGATGTATTTTAGAAGGGTTAGTGCGGCATCCAAGGTGCAATCCGGAAATGGCAGGACCTGGACACGGCTGTCTCCAGATCTGCTGAGCGACAGCATATCAGACAAGACATCCGAGTGGAAGGAGAGAAGTGCAGAATGTGCGGGAAGCGTGTCTCCAGAATCCAACTTGAGGATCACATCCGCTGAATCTACGAAGGATTTGGGCCGGTTGCTGAGATACGGGGCGTTGTTTACGGCCTCCATTCAATCTTACTTATCTGTAGATCCAAAGAGATAAATTTAGGAATTGCAATGCATCTCAAGCCCAACGCGGAGGACAAGATGATCTGCAAGTCGCTGTAAGTCCACAGGAACAGCATTTAGCTTTGGACCTTCCAAGGGGCCGCCTTCTATGAATCTGGCACATCTGCCCCCCTAACAGATGGGGGGTGGATGGGGTGGTCCAGCAATTTGATGCACTGGCACATCTGGCACCAAGGCCACTTGAGGGTTGCAAGTAAGCATGCTGTAGATACAACGTTCATGAGTGCAAGTTAACAGGGTTGGGACCTTGACACTCAGTGACTAACGGCCCCTTTTACTGCTGCATCAGAGGCCTTTCACAGCAGGGCACCAGCTCATCACCAACTTCCGGCCAAACTAAACAAATATGCTGGCAGTCGCATAAGTGTCCTTTCATCTCAATAACTGCCCAGTTCTGATTTGGAAATGCCCTGGCTTCTGGTTATAGCCTAGTTGGAGCTGATGTCCTTGATGTGCTTCGCCTCCAAAAATACCAAGGTTTGCTGAGGTCAGATCCTCTAAGTTGGCTCCAAGGCCTAGGCTGATTCAGCCATGCCTGATGATGAAGCCATACCATCGTGTGGCAGGTGTCCTTGGGCGTGTCATGCCTGCTGCATCAGCCACTCAGTGCACAAATGACTTCAGCTTGACTGAACAGGTACCCTTTTTGGTTGCCGGCCCCTGTTTGAGGCTGCCACATGTTGAAGCCCCTCGAGCATGTGAGTTGCCTATCGGTGCAGCTTTGAGTCAAGCCTGGCCGCTGGGCATCAACAGTTTCACTTGGATTACAGATGCATGTTACGCTTCAGTGAGAGGTCAACACTGTGAGGAGCACTGCTGTTGATATTGACAGGACAAAGACCAAGTCCTACATTTGATTCTAAACTTTAGAATCTATCAGTCAAATGCACGGACGAGACCCATTCAATGTTGCGTCCTTCATTGTTGTTTGTTGACACATGTCTGACAAACAAACAGCTTCACGAGGTGATGCCTTTGAAAGCATTAGAATTATCAGACTATGGCTGTCTTACCAAAACCCATGATTGTCACAATGATGATGCTTTGTAATGTGAGTATTTGCCCTAATCCAAGCTTGCCTAGTTTTCCAGGCTTCTGCGCCTGCTTGCTTTGCCTGCTTCATCAATGAGCCATGCATGTAGGTGCAGATTACTAACTGGGGTTATCCCGCTCATTTCCACCCTAAAAACATGCACAAAAGCTGGACCACAGTGTTACCTACAGTATTGTGGAGTGTATTACCACGTACAAGGCGGAAAGCAAAATGGCATGCGCTAGTTGGATCTGGAGTATTCAGCAACAGCTGCATGGATGCGTAGTGTTCTTGGGACCTCAAATGCTAGACATCAGCTATATTTGCCACAATTTGACACAATGCTGAAAATCGGGGGCTATTTTGCGGTGCTGTTCCACTGCAGTCATAAACCAGAATAGGCTTAGAGTGACTGGAGGCCCACCAACAAGCACTGCGCGCATGTACAAGACAGCACAGTGGTTTGATGCAAGGTCCTAAAACAAGAGTGATCAGAATCAACCCTTCTGGACGCTGGGGTATTCAGGCTCAAGAGCATAGAGCTTCTCCAAGAAACCTCGCACACATTCATGCAACTCTAGCCCCGCGTCCTCAACTTCTGCAGCATAACTACTTGCAGTCGCCTGCATCCCCATGATGGCTGCACGGCGGCTGTCCAGCATAAAATCAAGAGATGCACAGCAAACAATCAAGGATGTGCGAGCGCCAGAAAGAGAAGGGGCTGCCTCAGCACAACAAGCACTAGATATGACAAGTCCTACCGGCCCAGTTTCACAACAGATCACATTGCATACACGCAGGCAAGTGTGGCAGAGCAGGGGCAGCACACACCTACCTGTCCAGCATGTGCAGCAGCAAGGATGGGGGGATGTGCACTGCTTCAGGGCTGTCCGACAGGCGCGCATCGGCTTGCAGGAGGAAGCGCTCTGCTCTTGCAGCGAGGCGCATCATGTTGTTGCAGCATGCCATAATCAGCCAGTGCACTGCTTCATTAACGTCTCCGCCCTGCATGCATCCAAATCGTTTTCTGTTACTTCTGCAGGAGTCCCTGATTGGCGCTGCACTTGCCATATGGCATAAACACTGAGCATGCACTACAATTCTGATGTTGTGGGTGTAGCTTCCTTATATTGATGCCATAAACTTGAAAACTTACCCAAAGAGCCGACGAAGAGCCATCTGCTGCAGCCTTGTCAGCTAGGATGGAGTCGATGTCCTTCAGGATCCCAGTCATGCCAAACTTGTTGACGAGTTCTAGCACTGCCTCGGCTCCTTCCACAGAGACCGTGTTATCTCTACTATTGGCGTAGATGCAATCCAATAACCTCAGTGCGGCGTCCAAGGTACACTCCGGAAGCGGCAAGACCTGGAAAGGGCTGTCTCCAGATGTCTTGAGCGACAGCATGTCAGACAAGACCCCCGAGTGGAACGAGAGAGGAAATGAATGTGCAGGAAGCCTCTCGCCAGAATCCAGCTCGAGGATCACATCCGCGGAATCTACAAACGACTCGGACCGGTTCCTGAAATAAGGGGCATCGTTCACTGCCTCCATCCTTGGTTTCTTATTTACGGGCATATCGGAAACGGATGACATCTTGCAACCCGAAGATACGTGAGCATCTTAAGACCCGGTGCGGAGGAAAAGACAATGTGCTATTGGCTGCAAGAAGTGAACCTGGGAAGCTGCAGCTGGGCTGCAGATTTTCTATATGGGATATGTGTCCTAATAAGGCGTCTGCACGCCAACCCGGATTCTCAAGTGAAGATTTCGCCCATCTGACTTCTCCTATAACGGCATCTCTCTATGCTTTATGTCACTGTAAACTGTGGAGCTGAGAAGGATGTGCTTCACAAGTATAATAGCATGGCCCTTATATAGAAATGAGGCCAAATTAGCACGCTGTAGACACATTATTTAAATTTAGGGGCGCAAATTCACAGGGCGTGGAACCTTGACAATAACGCCCTCTTTACTGCACTTATACTGCTGCATCACAGCCTTTCCACAGCAGGGTACTAGTTCAACACCATCAAAACATACTTGAGTGCGATGGCAATGGCCTCAGTTGGTTTGTCTCAATTACCACAGGCGGCCCACAGGGCACAGCAGGCTGCTGTGGATACGCCCTAGTTGGTGGCCATGGCCTTGTTGGAGGTGATGATTGCAGTATTGTGTAAGCCTGCTGAGGTCAAATGTCCTAAGGTGGTCTCTAAGACTAATCAGGCCAGGTGTCATAAAGTCCATTACCATCGTGTTATAGATGTCCGGGGGCGTGCACAGGAGCATGCACAAAAGGGTTTACCCACATTGTAACACACGTCGTTGTGAGTGTGATGTAATCTGCAAAGAAGGGAAGCAACATGTTTGGATCTCAAATCTTCAGCAACAGCTGTATGGATGCTTGTAACCTGAAACACCAATCCTCCAGACATCAGCTACTATACTGGCCACACATGGACACATCGCTCAAGAATCGCAGGCAGTCATTCATTGCGGTGCTGTTCTACTGCAGCCCTGAACCAGATCAGGGCTTCAAGTGAAATATGAGGATACCAAGACGCACTATGCAGCACATGAAAGACAGCACAGCAACCTGATGCAAGTTAAAAATAAGAAGCAAATTCATCAAGATCAGGTGCTCTGGACGCTGGAATACACTGGCTTAAGAGCTTTGATCTCTGCCAAGGCATCTTGTGCTGCTGTCGGCAGTGTACACGATGCGTTGTAGGAACCATGTATTTGCGAACGTAGGCACGTGTCTGCACATTTCTTTGCAGTCTCCAGCAGGCCCACAATGGCTGCATGGCGGCTGTCCAGCATGCGCAGCAGCGAGGATGGGGGGATGTGCACTGCTTCAGGGCTGTCCGACAGGCGCGCACCTGCTTGCACAAGGAAACGCTCTGCCTTCGCAGCGAGGTGGATCAGGTTGTTCTTGCCAGCCTCGCTCAGCCAGTGCACCGCTTTGTCAATGTCTGCGCCCTGCATGCATCCGAGTTCATTGTCCTCTCTTACTTTGCAGAACTTCCCTCAGTGGCTCTCCACCATGGTATCGACACTGATTAAGCATTAAATTTATGATGTTCTGAGTGGTACTAAAGTACAGGGTCAAGAAGGTGTGTTCGCACCCAGAATGCAGAAGAAGAGCCATCGGGTGCAACCTTGCCGGCTAAGAATTTGTCGAGGTCCTTCGAAATTCCATCCATGCCAAATTTGTTCGCGAGTGCTGCCACCGCCTCGGCTCCTTCCACACAGAACCTGTCTGCTTCACATCTGGTGTAGATGCACTTGAGGAAGCTTAGTGCGTCGTCCAAGGAGCAATCCGACAGTGGCAGGACGTGAAACCGGCTATCTCCAGGTTTGTTGAGCGACAGCATGTCTGAGAAGACATCCGAATGGAACGAAAGAAGTGTAGAATGTGCAGCAAGCGTGTCTCCCGAATCCAGCTTGAGGATCACATCCGCGGCTTCTACGAAGGACTCGGGCCGGTTTCTCAGATAAGGGGCATCGTTCACGGCCTCCATACTGGTTTACTTGTGATAATCACAATCTTGGAGCATCTTAAGCTGAATGTGGAGGAGAAGTTGATCTGCAAGTCGCTGCATACGTGCGATGATTAGCGGTTGTGATCTTGGATTCTCCAAAGATAGATGTTTCCTAACCAGGCGACATGCATGTGCTCATTTGAACAACTGATATGAACGCAGAACACTTCCAGTTGCACTCGTGAGACGTCTCCATGCACAGCCCGAGTATGCAGGCTGTCCATCCAGGACCTTGCGCTCAAGGTCACGCGATTTTCTGAGGTCTTTTCCTATCACGATTATGAATCTTCCCTGTGTCGTATGCTGTTGTAGCTGTGCTGCTGGGAGGATTGTGATTCAAACAGATAAGATATTACAGCATGTCCTTCATCTAGGCATGCAGACCAGGCCCCAAGACCAAAATAGCATGCTGTTCACTGATTGGAAAGCACAATTTGACATAATAAACACATGTTGGACATTGGCGCTAATGCCCCCTAGAGGCCTCTTTATGCTGCATCAGAGGCAATTTGCAACAGGACACCAGCTCATCACTTTCTTTTGAATTAGTTGAGTACTTTAGCAACCTCTTCGGTCTGTTTCATATCAACAAGAACGGGCAGCCCTGCTAAAAACACCCTGGTTCTTCAGCAAAAGCTGCAGTAATGCCTGGTGTTCCTGAGACAGTCTTCTCCAGACATCAACTAGACTTGAGCAAGCTTGCCACAACAGACACAGTGCTCCAATTTCAAAAAGTTTTGTGGTTTCCTTCCTTTGCAGCCATGAACTACATCATGGTTTTAGAGATTATGAGGCCACCAAGCCGCACTGTGCAGCATGCACAACACTGCGGTGCACTTCATGAACACTACAGAGAAGAACAATCAGGTTCAGACATTGGGATACTTTGCGTCGAGACATTGGAATCTAGTCAAGGCATCTTCCACAGCGTCGGGCAGTTTGTGCGTACATTTGCTGGCACACGGTATGCGTGCGTATTTGCAGTCGGTTGCCATTATCTTTGCAGTCTTTTGCATGTCCGCGATGGCTGCTTGGCGGCTGTCCAGCATGCGCAGCAGCAAGGATGGGGGGATGTGCAGTGCTTCAGGGTTGTCTGACAGGCGCTCAGCGGCTTGCACAATGAAGCGCTCAGCCTTTGCAGCCAGGCGCTTAAGGTTGTTCTTGCTGGCCACGTTTAGCCAGTGAACAGCTCTGTTGACATCAATTCTTGGAAATGCGCCCTGCATGCAGTTGAGACTACCACTTCTCTTAGTCCTGCAGACTCCACTGGTGCTGCAGTATGTTACTTCATCAACACAAAACAAACCTTGTATATGTGTGAATCCCAGTCGGTAATCAGTGAGAAAAGGGAACAAATATCGTACCCGAAGAGTCGAAGAAGTCCCTCCGGGTGTAACCTTGTCAGCTAAGAAGTTGTCGACGTCCGTCGAGATGCTGTCCATGCGAAATTTATTCGCGAGTACTGCCACCGTCTCAGCTCCCTTCACAGAGATTCTATCTACTCTACGCCTGGCGTATATATATTGCAGAAGGTTTAGGGCAGCATCCAAGCTGCAATCCGGAAATGGCAAAACCTGGAATTGGCTGTTTCCAGATCGGTTAAGCGACAGCATGTCACACAACACGTCTGAGTGGAACGAGAGAAGAGTAGAATGTGCAGGAAGCTTGTCCCCCGAATCCAGTTTGAGGATTACATCTGCGGATTTCAAGAAGGCCTGGGGCCGGTCTTTCAGATAAGGGGCATCGTTCACGGCCTCCATCCTTGTTCAGCAACGAATGGGAGATAACGAGACGCGCTGATCTCAACAATTTGCCGTGCAATGGCAAGTGACTATTTAAGCTGACTGTGGGAGATCAGATCATCTCTCTCCTGCATCCGTACACTTGTACCATTCGTGGGAATCCGCGGGGATCGCACAAAACCGCACAACGTTGGATTGCACACCTCCAGATGTGTCCAGATCAGGCTTCATATAATACCTGCAATCCCAACCAAATTTGCAAGTGATGGGTCTTGCGGCTCTCTGTCTCCTGCGGCCAGTCAGGAATATATTCCCCTCAGCTGCTCAGGGAGGGAGCGTGACTAAGCAGCATTTCAGCGTGAGAAAGCACCTATAGCTACAGCTAGACACGCAAGACCCTCACCTAATCTAAGCTAAAGCCCTGACCCTTAATGGCACCAATTTGCGGCATACAAGCAACTCTACCTGAAAATCTATCACCGCATGTGTTTAACTGAGATGAAAAGAGTGCAGGCATGCCCGTTCATGATGTTTCCAGTCAACAAGAAGGAACGCTATCCCTACAAGGAAGATGGCAGTCGCCTGCCAGTGGCCATGTTTTTTTGTCCTCTGCAGAAACTGCTAGGCTTTCTTGAATGCACTGTAACTCGTGCTATGAGGGGCAAAGTCTACACCACCCCTGGCATTCGTGCATGCCCTTGATAGCCAACAGTGTAGGTCCTTTACCATACAAAGCTCCCCAATCCATCGGAGAACAGGAGTGCACGACAGGCAAGACAGCTCACAGCAGTATTGCATGTCCAGAATGTCAGGGGTCTCCTTCTGCTTGATGGTTTGCCTTGTCTTGCAGCTCCAAACTGCTGGAAAGCAAAGTGCCCCTTTACAGCCGCCCCATTCTTCAGGGTCGCCCCTCTGCGGTAGATTCAAGACAGCTCCCAGGTGTCCGGTTCGCCGGTTGCCTCGCCATACTGCACCAGTTTGAACCCAACAGGAGCGCTTCCAGCGGCTTCGTCCATGCAATTCCGGTCAGCCTTCTTGGGAGCCTCACACAGAAGGTGATTAATGATATACATGCCCATGCTCGGCAGGGCAGGACTCCTTCTGCTTGACAGGCTGCCTCGCGATGCTGCACCAGTTCGCTCCCAACAGGAGCGCTGCCAGCGACATTGTCAATGCCAGCCCCAGTGTAGACACTGCCCTTCTACAGCTGCTCCAGTCTTTCCAAATTGAAATCGCCCCTCCAAGGTAGGTTTGAGGCGAGTCCCAGCACATCAGGTCTCCTTCTGCTTGATTGGTTGCCTCGCCATGCTGCACCAATTTGATCCCAACAGGAGCGCTGTCAGCGGCAGTGTCCAAGCCAGCCCCGGGGAAAACAGGAGCGCTGGCCAGTCATAGGAGACAACGCAGATGCGGTACACCACCAGCGCATGCAACGCCAGGAGAGGCGCGAGGCACAGAGCCTGGATCAGAGTCACCGGCCACTGCCGCGGCTTCTCCGATCGCCTCCTGCATCAGCAAGGGAGGGGATGGCATGTCATCCATTATTAACCCCTGAAACTACAAGTGATGAAGCTTTACACATTCTCGCAAGCGCTTAAGCCATTAAGATGTGTACCACTGCATCAGTCAGTCCTTCCCCCTGCAGGATGCGCTCTGAAAGATGCCACTGGACCATTTTGAAAGGTGCTTCTAATGCTGCCATGCTTCTTGCTTCAAATACATGCAAGATTGGCCGGGACACACTGGCATATACCATAAGTTGTCCGTGCGGAGAAGAATCAAACAGCTTCCGGTTGGAAGGAGAGCTTCAAAACTCACCAGGAGGATACAACCGTGGCCAACCACAGGGTGAGCGGCAGGACACAAGTGGCGTAATGCACGACACCGACACGCAGGGTGTCTGGGTCCCCCCGCCACTTCCAGGCCCCCCGGTGCCTGTACAGCACCGTCCCTGCCCAGAACAGCCCTGGGACCTCCCCCGATAGAAATTTTGCCGCTAGCCACGGCCCAAAAAACATGTACACGCCGTACAGGACCTGCAAATACAGCAGTCACATCTGTCAAATATTTTTATTTTTATTTATTTTAGATTTTTAATCTGTTTATTCGAGGATTGGAATTACCCCAAACAATAAACCTTGAGAAGTTATAAAAATTTTAATATGACCCTAACCCCTACACAAATATGAAATTTGAAGTTAGGGTACAATTAAAAAGTGATGTGACTAGAAATATAACTCTGCAGGCACACTGGGGATGCCTCCAAAATGTCAGACATGGTGATGACACATGTATCAGGAGACCACGTACAGAAAAGCCTCCATACAGGATTTGTCAGCCCTTCGATGCCAGCATTGCACCACAAGGTGAACGCATCTATAAGGGAGCAGACCTGAGGCAGCCAGAAAGCAGGCACGGCCGCCATGTCAGCAAGTACAGAAAAAGGGAACATCGTCCCCCGCCCCAGCCCCAACCTCGGCAACAGCAGCATGCCTACCAAGTGGAAGGCCCACAAACTGTAAAACATCCTGCGGCACATGTAAACACACAAACTGTCAGGGTAGCATCGCATGGCCAGCATTTGTGCCGGCATTTCATGGAAAGCATTTTGTGTCTGAGCTTTGCCGATGGCAGCACACTCCAACTGGACAGGTGTACTTTGTTGGCGACACCAAGTGCAATCAATCAGCAGAACTTATCCAATGTTTTATTCTCGGGTTGAGGTTTTTAGGGTTGATATGAATATAGGTTTTAGGGTTTTTATATAGAGGGTTTTAGGGTAATGTACATATATATATGGTATATATAGAGCGGACGCGCACTTGAGAGCGGCCTGCTGCCAGTCGACGCCCAGAGCGAGGCGCTCCATGAGGGTCAGGTGCAGGGGCAGGGGTGTGCGCGGGGTCGTGAACCAGGGTTTCCCATTATCTCCCTTGGTCAGCGCGGCCGGCCGCAGCTCCGAGCTGGCCGGCGGCGGCGGCTCCCGCCCATACACCCGCTCCAGCGCATGCACCTGCACAACAAATATTTGAAATGAAAACTCCAATCATCTGGTGATGAGTTGCTGAATTACCACCTCACGATCCCCGGCAGGCTAACACATATGTGCAATGGCCCAATATACCTTCCACAGGAAGTGCAAACCCGAAGTGCGCACCATTACAAATGCAGGTGCATGCAGCTGCAGCGAACTGAAATCTCAAAATTTCCTGGACACTTTGCCAAAACAAAAAGTCCACACGCGCAAGAGCCTCAATGCTACACATGGCGCAGGCCATGCAGGCCAAAAACTTGAGGTGAACCTTCTGGCAGAGAGCTTCAATACAGCACATGCCTCAAGCAGCATGGAGAACGGCCATTTCCTGAGTGAATTGGTTTCTGACCCATCAAGCACCTGAATGTACACCAAGCCATCGCTCTCCTCGCAAGTGTCGTCATAGTTGCCCCAAGGGGCTCGCCAGAGGTCCTGGCCCTGCTGCACTTGCGCCATCATGGACTGCCCGGTCTTGCCTGACTTGGTGCATGTCCACGTCAGCAACACCTGAAAGAAGGTGTCACAAAAATGTGCCTCAGTCAGCACGTGACAGCTGTCTGCATGCAACATGTCAAACAGTGCTTTTGTCTGCAGAGTCTGAGGCAGGCTGGTCAGGGCGAATGGGGCCGAAAGTCTTGATTGGACGGTTGAATTGCGACAGCAGGCCGAGTCGGCTAGCTTTGTTTCCAGTAATATTTAATATTTTTTACATATTTTTATTTTATATATTTAGGGTTTAGGGCTTACCTAAACAGCATTTTGACAGGATCAAAGCACGATTAGTCACGAGCCTGAACGGTCAGCGCACTTGTTTTGTGGCACAAACAGGCAAATTGTGAACCAGCCAACAATTTGACGACCTCCCGCAGGACTCTGAAAGGGAGAATGCCCAACGATGGTTGGGGCAGCGGTTCCCAAGCAAGTGAGCATGATTGGTGCACATGATTGAGGACAGATCAATACGATGTAAGGTTTAACAGGCAGAAAACAATGTGAGGGGTTAGGGTTAAGGGTCATTGCCTAAATATAGGCAGGAAAATTCAAAATAAATACCTGGGGCAACACGGGGAACTTGGTCCCGGTGCGGTCCGGGATGACAGGGATGACTAACGCGCGCACTTCCTGGAACAGCTGGCGGCGCCTGTTCAGGCTCCCAGAGGGGCTATAACGCGCGTCAGGGGGGCTCGTGATAACCACCATGTGCTTCCTCACCACAACCTCCTTCGCCACCCCTGCATGTGATGTCGCAAATTCCTTTGTACACAAATCGGCCTGTTCTGCCAAATGCGTTCGAATCATTTTGCCAACCCGTCGGATGTGCAAGGCCTCCCTTACACGCTGTACGCAGTTGAAAGAAACCTTGTGTGCCTTCTAGCCATCTCTCAGAATCATTGTGCCAAAATCTCATGATTGGACAACTTGTTCTAATTCCATAGACACGGCGAATCACACACCAGGAAGTAGGAAAGATCTCTAAGGAAGTGTGCTTAAATGGTTTTTTTTATTATTATTTATTATAATTAAGTTCGGAACGAGCTTTAAAGAGTTGGGGGAGCACCAGTGATTGAGATGTTCTGGCCCTCCTCAAGGTGCATGTGCTCAGAGGGCGGCCCGGAGCTGGACACCGGTTTGGAGGGGGTGTGGAAGAAGAAGTCCGAGAAAGAGAACGCCCCCTTGTCAAAGGTCAGCACTCGGAAGCGCCTGTCGTCCTTCCAGGCTGCATTCTCCAGCTCTGCAAGATGACCTGCATGAGTATAGATACATACTGTTCATGTGCTCTGTACCCCATTACAGGCACGCTGCACCGCAAGATTCATTGCAGGATACAAACTAAGTGTCACTGGACAATGCAAAGACCAAGCAGAAGACGGTTGCCACAGCGCCTGAAGAATGTCATTATCACAGGAAGAAATTGCTTCGGTCGCTGGTAAGCTCGGCTGAAACCGAGGCACAAATTGGAATCGATAATAATTGAAAAAGTCAGCCGACAGGGAAGAAAAAGCGACTGGGATTTGGTGTGGAGCCCGGCTGAAGGGAAAGAATACTTCAAAAATAAATTACTCTCTAGCCGGCCGAAGGGGAAAGGCCTCCCATGAGATGCTAGAAAACAGGGGATGCAGAGTCAGAAGTGACTCACCGCCATCTGGCGCGCTGTGCAGCCGGTGCACGCGCTGCCCGAAGACGGCATGCAGGTGGCCGCTGACGTAAGTGGTGACACCATGCTGAGTCAGCACCTCCATCAGCGAGCCTGTTTTGGCGCCGCCTGCGCCTCCCATCCTCCAGGGCTTGGTGTCAGGCTCCGCGATTACGGGCAGCGGGTAGTGCCCGTAAACCACCAATGCTGGGCTGCATTCCTGACTCCTGTGCATGCAATGTTGGGCGGTCAGCATTTTTTTCTCACAATATGAGCTGCAGATACGAATTATACTTGTATGGCAACACACGAGTGCACGAAAGAAGGATGCTGCTCAGGTTAGTTATACTAAAGAGGCAAGTGTGAACCCTTGCTACAGGCCAGGCTAGCTGGTGTTTTATATTGCTCTGAAAGCACAACACTACCCAAAAAGAAGTGCTAAAGTTGCAGGCTGAAGCAAGTTAAGGCATCATGTGTGTGTTTCCAATGAAGTGAAGTGGCGAAAGAGAAAGGGATAGCAGTGAGTGAGCAGTAACTGCGTCAGAGGCCTCGAGAAAGCGCGCCTTGCAGCTGTGAGCGTCTGATTGAGGCGCTCCACAGCCTCCCCGTACAGTGTCCCCACAAAGTTGGTGGGGCCCCTCAACCCAGGGTCTGGCGTGGCATCCATGCCCACTAGAACCGCCACCGGGCACTTGTCCTGCAGACACGCAACAATTTGAGAGCACACAGTTGAACACCGAGCCGTCAGCGCGGCCACCGCCCAGAGCTTGCCGCTGAACAAGGCGCCCTCTATCTCTCGCTGTTCCTGGCACCGTGGGTGACTCCCTCACTCCGTGTTTCTAGCACTTCCAGTCTTCCTCAATGCATGCCATGCAGTGGCAATGCAGCCTTTAATTAGGATACTCTCTCGTGGAGGTGCATGCTGTTCCATTGGCCCTGAAACGGCTGCCATTTGGATAAGTGGTGGCTATGGGCCACGGACCACTTGCAATCAAGTTGCACCATTTGAGATGCTCCTCCAGGCATTGCTCAAGCCGCATCCCAGGCCCAGTGCCAATTTGTCATTGATGTCTTAACAAGAGGGAAGTCTCTTCGAGAGATGTGGCTCGCACCTGCGCCTGCAGGTTGTACTCGGGGGAGTAGGGGCCGGCGAACAGCGGCCGGGTCACGACGCGCGCGCCGCCGCTGCGACGGCCCTCGGCCGCATATCGTACAAAATAGTCATCTTCGCCACCCCTGTGGCCCCAGGCTCTTCATCAGCAATCCAGCTCTTTAATTACCATCGTCTTTTCACAGAATACCCCTTCCTTTATGCACATCACCAGCCTGTCAGAGCTTGTCATCACCAGAAAACATGAAGCAAACTAGCTGCTGTACTTCCCTGCTTGCTGCCATGTCAATTTCAGAGAACCATCAGCACTTGGCAGGATGTCAATTGCTGGTCTGTTAGCCATGTAATTGAGCCACAAACATGCATCGTTAGTTGTTCGCAAGGAGGAGTGGTGCACTGTCTTCCCTTGTGCTCATGGGGCTGAAAGCGTGGAAGAAGGAAGAAAGTTTGCCTTTCAGCCATGTTGAAGGCGTCATGATTTCCTCTCAGGTCCAGGATAGCCGCCTCTGGAACCCCGGACTCCTTGATGATTGTGTCCAGTGCCTCCCTGTATGTCTGCACCAGAGTCACAGGAGTGAGTAATGTTCATGCCTGGGGCTTGATATGAGAGCAGCAAAGCAACAGGCATCCGAATGCTCGCATGTCTGATCACCGGTCCAGCGTGAACATTGCTGCACTGAGAACATGCTTGGCTTGCACGGGCAGGAACAAGCGGGAACAACAGGAAAGGAAGCATCATGGATGCTTCCATGACAGCTCCATAACAAACAGAGTGGCGCTCTGGCAGTTGAACTCTGCCAATTGGGTGGCCACCTCCCACTCCTCCTCTATCTGCTGTCCTCTTCCCAGCAGCGTCTTCCCATCTACCAAGTCGCCAGTGATGAGCAGCGCGCCTGGCTGAGATGAAGCCAACACCGTCCTTGCAAACAGCCTGTGAGTTGCAGACTAGTCTGAGGCGTACCCCTGCAGCAGCTTGGAATACACGATATTTTTGCATGCAAGGCAGTACCATGCACCTGAGATCGCCAAACTTGTCGCCATACAGCTTCTGTCGGTCCGGCAAGTGGTCAAACTTGCTCAGGTGGGTGTCTGAGATCTGAATGAACCAAGCAGTGCCAGCCAGCTTCGTTCGGGGAAGTTCCAAGCCCAATTGGCCTCCAAGCATGTTCATTTCCCCTGCAAGAACCATTTGTCATCATATCTTGAGTAAGTTCTTTTCGCTTATGCTGCCTTTTGCCAAGACAGATCAAGATGTACTTCGTGTGCCACGTAGAACGCTTAGGACAGACCAGGTTCCCGAGGATGCAAAGGGGTCCCGTACCTTTAGCACAACAGAGCCAAGTTATCAGACTTATCCATGTTACAAGAAGCATCCTGCTCCCTGTTGACATGTTGTTCTGCCCAGCGGCCAAAAACGATACGAATCGCATTATTGAGTATTTCGGCCCTTGATCAGGCATCGAAGCGACGCTAACTACGCCCTAATAAGATAATACTTTTGCTTTGTAATGTTTTCCGCATATGAGCCCTGCAACGGGCCATGGCATCGGGTCCTGGAGAAGGGTAAGATCGCCAGCCCCTTCACAAAAACTCTCCGTTGGAATGATATATCGAAGATCTAGTGTCTTGTAAACATAGAGTATATTACTTCTTCCTCTGGGAATCTTGACCATCCAGATGCAAGTATCCAGAGCTTAGTAATGCCAGGTTGGCAGTTACGAACGGTGCGGTAACCCTGTTGGCCAGACAGCCGCCGTGCAGCAAAGGAACACAGATCGAGCTGTGGCGAGTTGGGGGAGGCAGTAGCGAGCAGCCATGAAGCAGATTGTGGCCTCTCGGCTGGTCGAGATCCCAGATGACATCAAGTTCGAGATCAAGGCCAGGAAAGTGAGGGTGAAGGGCCCCAGAGGTGAGATGCCTCGTTCCTTTTCCTTCTGTATGTGGGCATATCTGTTCTGCTGATTCGTGGCAAAGTTGAGGTACATTTGAAGGATTGCAGGAGAAGCAGCCACTGATCCAGAAGCTTTGCAACCAGCCTTCTGATGTACATCGTCGTTGACTTAAAGCACTCTATGTTGGGCAGATGTTCGTAATAAATACTCACGTCATATATTGTGTGCTGCTTTGTGTGCAAATAGCACGGATAGCCACTCGCAATGGCACATAGGCAACTAAGCTGCTTCTTTGTTGCTCTTTAACACACAGATGTGCTTCGTCACAGGCACATTGACGCGGGATTTCAAGCATCTTGCTGTGGACATGTACCTGGTGGAGGAGGATGGAAAGAAGCAGCTGAAGGTGGAGGCTCATTTCAGCAAGAGGAAAGCTCTGGCCGCCATCCGCACCTGCACTTCACACGTGCAGGTGAGCGTGAGCCTGGACCATGTGTGGCTTTAAAAGCTTTAATGTTTCACCCAGAAAATGGGCAAAACATTGTGCCAAGGTCAGCAGCAGCACGTGCAGTGGAGCTTCCATAGGGCACTCGACTTTTCCTGAGTGGCAGAATGTTGCAGATGCGGGGAAAAGTGGATCTGCTGGTTTTACTACGGGTGCCATGCTAAGTCTTTCCTGCTCACGTGGCGCAGTAATATGTTCTTACCTAAAGTGTAGCAAATACAGCATGTCTGGCATTTGCATTGCTGTGCTGGGGTCTCATGCCGTGGACACCAGCCAAGGGGCTGACCCCCAGCCATTTAGTGTCCGCTGGATACCTGGGCACATGTTCCAGAGACTTTTTAGGCTATCCGCAGTGTTGCACCCGATTCAGCAGTGTGGAGCACCAGCATATGGTGGTGGGACATGCAAGGAATACAGGCCAGTCTGCGGGTGCTGAGGACAATTTGTGTGCATTGCCCCTGTGCAGAACCTGATCAAGGGCGTCACACTGGGCTTTGAGTACAAGATGCGGCTGGTGTACGCCCATTTCCCCATCTCCGTCAACATCGAGAACGACGGCACCAAGGTGGAGATCAGGAATTTCCTGGGCGAGAAGCGCGTGCGCATTGTCAACCTGCTGCCAGGTGCGCGGACGCGGCCTGTGTGAGATGCACGTAATTGCTGTGTTGAGCTCTTTCTGTGTTTAGTGTCTCCCAGCAAGCATACATCGCTCTTGTTGACTGTGTTGCTGGTGTTATTGTTAGTGCACATGAGGGTGTCTCAACAGTGCACTGTACTGGCTTGCTGGCTGGTGGGCACTACTGCCTGCAAGACACAACCTCAGTGATCCTTTTTGGCTTTAGGGGTAGTCTCAGAAGCTTGCCACCCCAAAGCTCCAGCGGTGTTGATAATGAACACTCCGCTGCAGATGGAGGCTTAGAGATTCCTGTATCAGGTTCCTCCCTGCAATAGTCAGCATTTGGAACAGCCTGCATGAGAGACCAGCGGCGGCGGAGCAGTTCTTTTGTCCTGGTCCTCTGTGGGAATGCGAAGGCATTGTGCCACTAATGTGTACCTTAATGTTTACATGGAGTAGGTTCTGAGCTTTCAGTTTGGTACTGTGTGTAGGCGTGAAGGTGGACAGGTCGAGCGTGAAGGACGAGCTGGTGCTGACCGGCAACGACATCGAGCTGGTGTCCAAGAGCTGCGCGCTGCTCAACTACCAGTGCCACGTGCGCAACAAGGACATCCGCAAGTTCCTCGACGGCTGCTACATCTCCGAGCGCGGCAACGTCGTCAAGCCCGAGTGATCTGGCCATGTGCCTGATCTGGCGCGCCGCCTAATCTGACGCGCTGCCTGATCTGGCGTCAAGGCCCGGTCTGCGCTGGCGATGGCGGCGGAGATGTGCGGCCGCTGCAGCTGAAAAGTCGGCGAGTTTTCTTTTGGCTCTGATCGGCTCAGTGGCTCTACCAGGGCTGCAAGCTATTGTGAACTTGCTGGGCAGATGCGAAACTTCTGTACGAGTCCTGTGTTCAGTCAGTGTGGCTTGGCACAGAGTGCTTGTGACAGGGGGGCTAAGTGCAGTAGGATTTGGGGTTCTGATATCGCTGTATCAAGAGACATCAAGAAACTGAGAAGCCTTCATGCAGATGCAGCAAAGGCAGTTGCTCTCATGTGTCCAATGGTTGTCTGCAAGAAGTTTAGCTGGCTATAAATAATGGCCTTTATGATCGTAGCTGCCTGAAAGTATGCAGGTTGATTGGACATCGCCATGGCTAGGTCATCAGCGTCAATGCCTCATTCTATAACCCTTGTAACATCGTTTGCAAGGTACCTTTTATGGGAGCAACAATTGCTACATGGGTTATTCCCAGCAACACACATAATCCCGCACCCACGTCCAAATGCACTTTTCAATATGTCCCTCATGAATGTGGGACATTCTACACTTTTCCAAGACATGCCAATCAATTAGCTGAACAGAGCCATGCAAAAATTGATGAAAGGCTCTTTTTCAACACAATGGCCAACAAAATATCCACCACCATGTCATCACTGATACCACCAATAGTACCGGTACTACCAATAGCAACACATTAGTGCCACAACAACGACAACTCTCTTTGGTCATGAATCAAACTCAACAAACTCAGCCATTCCATGCATGTGCATGCACCTATAGGGGTGTGTCTCTCAACAGTGCTCTCAATTGATGCGGCAACACAACAGTCTCGTTATCCAGTATTTCTAACTGTTCAGCAGCTGAACTTCAGCTAGGGGCAACAGCAGCACTCAAAACTTCTGTTCTTTCCTTTCTTCATTGGCCGCAGCTGTCTCCATCAGTGAAGACAGCGGCTGCTGAAGCAGAAAACTGACGTCCTCACCAGTCAATGACCGCCAATGAACATTGGTAAAAGAATTCTATCGGTCCTATGTCACCATTATGAACCACTTTCTTCACCTTACACTGCCACAAAAATGCCGGGTACTTGGGACTGCCTCTACTGCGATAGAGCCGCTGCAGAGTAGCTCAGTAAATAGCGGGGGCCGGATAGGGGGACCCGAAAGATAGCGGTGGAGGTAGGCAGGGGAGCCCTCCCTGCGCCACAATAATGAGAGCAATCTCCACCTAGGATGTGGCGGTGGCCACCGAGCGGGGGGACACCTCCCGCCATGTGTCGGTGCGGATGGGGTCGGACTCGGAATTGACACCCTTCTTGATCGGGTAGCCGGGCTGTGTGGCGAGGCCGAAGGCCGCCAGAGGAGCGCCCACATTGCGCCTCACCCTATGCATAAGAAAGAAATGTCATTTGGATTGTGCGGCCGTGTGTTTTTGAGTCTTAAACTGGTGTGCATGTAAGAGAATGTCCTCCACATTCTGCAACCATGTGCAAACCACAGCACACGGTCAAGCAAGCAGAGCGCAACCCAGTGGCCTCATCCTGTGCATGTATGAAGATGTTTCCGTGGACTATCATAGTGGCATCATAATTGGCACACAAGCTCTGCTGCTGCTGATACAGGTACCAATTGCACGAGGCAACTTAACTCACCAACGACTTCTTTCTGCAGGAAACAACATGCCTGCAGCCATGCATTATACCATGCTCTAGACCTGATTAGCTTTCTCACGACCACCCAGCGGCATACCCACGGCGTGAGCATCTACAACACGCCAGGGGAACAGGGAGGCTTTTACGGGGGAGCTAGCATATGTACTGCAAGTTTTGGAGGGGAAAAAAAGGAGCGCATACCTGAAGAAGCCCTGCTCGCCCCAGGTTGTGCCCCAGCTGTTCTTGATGATCCAGTAGTCCTGCCCCTCCTCGGTTGTGCCATATCCCACGATCACCACTGCATGGTCCAGGGGGTCTGTGCAGCCGCCTGGAATGTCTGCACCAGCCACCAAGTGCATTTCAGGCCAGCATACTAGTCAATGCAATTCACTGAATATGAAGTGCTGCAACATGGCAGTCTCCTCTCACCGGTGGTGATGCCTTTGAAGGTGAGCCTGACGGCAGCCAGCAATGCTCTAGACAGGGGATTTTTGTGACAGGCACAGGAAGGCCCAGGCTTTCAGGAAACCCACACATGTTCGCACCATGATTGCCAGAAACTCCTCTCTAAAAGAGCATGCTTTGCAAGTGACAAGAACAACATCCGATTGGTAAGCATGCACAAAGCCTGAAGCTGCCTTCCGCAGAGTGCTGTGCATAAACCCCCTCCTTATACTTCTGTGAAAGGGCGTGGGAGACATGCATGGAAGGATGGCCGCTGCTGGCCAACGGCTGTGGTGTGTTGTTGTGTGGTGTGGCGTCTCTAAGCCAAAGCGGAGAGGGCGCACCGACGCCTGGAATCTCAAAGATGCCGCCGGTGTAGGCGTGCCAGTTGTCGATGTAGTCGCCACAGCACACCGCTACTGCGACCGGGTGCTGACTCACCGCCTGCGCGATCGCCGTCTCGTTCTGGGGCGGCACGTGGCCGAAGCCGTCCAGCGCGCTCGCTTTTGGTGCATGCCCCTCCTTCTTGCGGCTGCATGGAAGTCAGGGTTAAGTTTCACAAATTTAGGGGTTTTATCTTTTAACCAAAATGCAGAACCCTAAAACCCTAATAACACCCCTTAATCCAGACATATGTTTTGTCCCTGGGATTCCATAGCTTGGAATTCAATTTGGCCACCGTAGATCTCGAGTGCATGGGCTAGCACGTGTCTAGAGCTATGCAACACCAAACGCCTTTAGGATGTGGTTGTCCTTGCGGATGCTCAATGCATGCATGCTCACCAACGTTCAGGAAGCCATGCTGCACAAGTGCACCTGGAAGAACTTTCAGGTAGGTCAACCATGGCATAGGCGCTCTATCAAGTGTGGGCTGCCAAAGCCAAGGCTAGAGGATCTGAAGAATCACACTTCCACCCAACAAGCCCCCTAACACGGCCCCCAAAAATCGAGAAGCAGTTTTGGGTGCGCACATGCACTTGTCATCGTGGGCTAGGTAGGGGTAGTCGTCCTCGGTGTCGATGCCGCCGTTTTCTATGATGTAGTCGACTCCGCCCTCAAAGTCGCCGCCCTCGCAGCCCAGGTCGTACCAGGGAGCTGCGCATCCAGATAATTAGGGTTCAGGGTCTTTATAGCATACAGCCTGAAACCCCTTAATATGTCAAAACAAATATGTGCATCACTGTGAGAAGATGTGCAGAGTTGTGCAACACAGCCATGCGCCAGTCAGTGGCACAACAGTTCGCACCATGGCAGTGGGCACATGAAGCATGCACCAAAAAAATGAATGCCTTAAGGAGCTCAGCCCACTGGAAAATGGAGCAATGCTACGCTTCAATAACATCTAGGGATGCACAGAGCAACATGCACTGCTCAGCCTAGAGGCTTTTGGGCGCATGGAGTCCTAAAAAAAGTCCACCAGCGCAGCAGATCACCTCGCCGGCAATGGTGCCTTCTAGCGCTTGCAGTGTCAATCATTGCAATCAATACAGTCGGCAATGCAGCGGCCATGGGCACCAGGACCAGTGTGTTTGATCGACAGCCAAACCAGGCACGCACCGCCCTTATCGCAGTCGATCAGCTGCTGCTCGCTGAGCGAGATGGGCTTCCCGGTGGCCAGCGCGACGATGCATTCTGTGACACCGATGGTTGCAAACGCCCAGCAGCAGCCGCAAGGCGCGCCGCCCACATGCTGGTTCTTGATGGGGCCCACAATATCCTTCTCCCTCCAGTCGACATGTGTCGGCGGCACAATATTCTCATACCTGTATGGCCCCTCCTTCTTCCCCGCACTGCGCACACAGACGAGTATCTGAGCAGATGTTTACAATGGCTCCCGACCATGGATTGTTATGCTGAGGCAGCCTTTCCTCTTTCTGGCGCTCGCACACCCTCAACATGCGTCCCCTCTTGGTCTTATGATGGGTTTTGAAAGTTCCAATCGCGAACTTCCGAGGTTGCCGCCTGGAAAAGCTACCACATGATGCGATGGGGTCAGTTGAGTTGTTGCAAGGCCGACACTGACCCAGGAGCTTCTGCATGCAGCGCCATCACATTCCAAATAATTGCATCACGAGAATGCAGACCTTCCTTGTGAACGCCCATGCAATCAGGCAGCTCCCATCACCAGTCGCTGTGGCCTCTCACCGATCCTCTGCGCGCTTAGCAGACCTAACAACTGCAGACCGAGTTGGGAACGCAGCAGAAAGGTGACAGGCAAGTTCTGTGCCCCCACCTGAGGGCCTCGGCGTTCCTGCGCGAGACCTGGCCGAGGTAGCCAGCCTTGAACTCCTCGAGGCTGATGTCAGCCAGTCCATTCACCGCCACCTCCGCGGCAGCAGCACTGTTGGCAGCCGCTATTGTAGACGCCTGGCGCTGCACATTTGCTGCCCACACAGCGAATCTGCGGTCCGCCTCCTCTGGTGTGCTGTAGTACTTGCCATTGTGTGCTGCCCAGGCATCAAATTCTGCACGTGCACCTTCCTGCAAAAATAACACGTGATGTAGTTAGCAAGATGCCTTTGGAAGACGACTGCCCAGTCCAGAATTTGATGACTGCAAGAAGCATTATTCAGTGTGGGAAACTCCTCATAGGGACGACGCTCTGTTCCTCTCTGAACCACAAAGCAGCTGGCTTGATATGAAGAAGCTCAGTCTCCTTTCTAGGGCAGCAGCAGATCAGGCAAAGATATAATGTACATTCCGACAGTCCGCCCTGCTCCGCTGACAATGTTCCCAATGCTTGGTGTAGCCTCGAACTAGACAAAGAGACTAGGGTCCGCTGTTGGTGGTTCGTTGGCTGTCACCACGTGACTGAGCAGATGCCGTATGCTTCTGCGGACTACCGGACCAAACCCGAGCTGCTTTGGATCACAGAATAACACCAGAAAATACTGCTCATAATGTCACAATTCCTACCTACAATTCCTTGCTTTGCCTTGCAAAGTCTCTTCCGCTTGGAATACACAGCTGAGCAGAGGCGTTCTATAGGGACGCCCGCAAGAAAGCAGTAAGTTCCCACCTGCAATTGTGCGGTGCGTGCGACGTAATGCAGTGAATTTGACTTTTGGGCGTCGCTGGTCGCCATCGCGGTTACCAGCGCAGCCAACAGGGCAGCTGTGCAACCGCGTGACCACATCGCTGGCTTCCGTGCCGGCTTCGACATGACCAATATATCAAGACTCGCTTGTTCTGCAACACAGTGTCCAACAATAGATGATTCTGGGCCTCAGTCGTCCGTGAAAATGCTTAAGTATCATTACTGCGTCTTGCATCTCCGGTTCATTCACGTGACTGAATGTTAAATTCAGGGATATAAGGTTTGGGGATTCGCTGTGGGACACCCGCCTACACAGGCACGGTTCTCGATTAGCTCAGTTGGCTAGAGCGCATGGCTGTTAACCATGAGGTCGTAAGTTCGAACCTTACATCGAGAGCAACATTTTTTTTCTTTTTCTTGCATTTTTTTACGCTGCCTTTCAGTGCAAAGAACAGGTGCCAAAAGACCTCACAACTCTGGAAATGGCCCATGCATATGCTTTGTGGCGCCCCCATCAGATGTTCCATGCATGGATTGAGCAACAGCTCCATATATATGCATGGTCGGACAGTCTGACCAGTTGGTCAATGCATCGTCAGTGTGCTGCCACAATATCGGATGCCAAAGACCGTACCGCAGTCCTTCAGTCACGTGTCAAAATGTAGTCTGACATATCCCAACACCCTGACGCATCATGACACGGATGACACATCGGCGCTGCCCCGCTTATTTCCACAGCCACAATCTTGAGTACACTAGTGGAAGTGCAGATGTCTCAAGGGTGTCTTTTGGCTCCCCATCTCAGAAGGCTCTGTCTAATTTCTCTCGGGAAACATCTCACACACTCAGATCCTCTTGAAACAAAGCACGCTCCCACAGCCAGCGTTTGGTGCCATCCAACAAATGTGGCTTGACCCCATTCGCGGAGGCTCCAACAATGACTATCTGTATCAGCCCCGGGATTTCGATGCTGAAAAGCCGTGGTAGATGTACTTCCTTCACTGCTGTGTAAGCGCCTGCATGGAGCATAGAGAAATGAATCAATCACGATGAATGTTGACCATGCATGCACACTTTCCAGAGGCTAGGCCATCGCCGCCATGGAACACATGACGCCACCATCGAGCTTGGACTCCAAGTAGTATGGTGTCACACGCAGGGCCGGCACTGCACACTTTACAGAGCAAGGCCATCATCGCCATGGGATACAGGACCCCCCCATCAAGCATGGACCTCCCAAGAAGATGGGTTGTAATGGAGTCTCAGGCAGGTCCAACACTTCACACTTCCGGCAACAGTGTATTGCTGCAGCATACATGGCAGCACCAGGCTGGCAAATCCTTCGCCGGGTGCTCGAAAGGTTGACAAACAAAAGAACGAAATTTCTCAAAAAACGAATTCACGCAGGCATTGCCACCCACCTGTCGCCGCACGCGCTGCGCTGTGACGCGCTTGTGCCACGGGAGCGCGGCGCACGTCGGTTTGAATTTGATGTGATGGTTCTAGGAAATGGTGTTCACGATTAAGAAACCCAGAGGCATGTATTGAACATGAGACCCGCCTGTCGTCGCTCGCGCTGCGCTGTGATGCGCTCATGGGCACGCGAGCGCGGCAATCTTCGGATTAAGAACCTAGAGGGATAATGAGAAACAATGGGGCATGGATTGAAGAGGGAACCCACCTGTCGCCGCTCGCGCTGCGATGTGACGCGCTTGTGCCACGCGAGCGCAGCGCGCGTCGGGTTGAGCGCTCGGAATCGGCGCGCGGCCGACCGCCGCTCGACGGCCCGGCCGTCCGGGCCGACTTCGGCCGGCAGCGCCGCCGCCGTGTTGGAGAACACCTGCGCGCAATAAATCAATCTTGAGTGGCTCAGCCTATGAGAGAACACACAAAAATGGATAATGGTGGCACAAAGACCTGGCAACACTGCTGCAGTTTGACACTTTCATGGGCAGGGACGCAGCAAATTAGAGTGGCTCAGCCTGTGAGAGGACACAAAAATATGGATGGGAGAGGCACAATAGCCTGGCAATCTACACAATAACATGCTCATGGCAAGGGAGGTAGTTCACAGTCCTGCACTGCGTGCCAGAGCTCCCCGCGCCCCCAAAAATGTTAGGTGGGATTTACGGATAGCCTGGAAATGTACTCTGCTGCAAAAAAAAAAAGCTGGGCAAAGAGCTCTTCAGATTCTGTGCAGGTAAACAACAGAGCTTGCCTTCCGCACTAGTGCTCACACTGCTATTTCAAACAATGCACAATTTCCCTCTGAACTCAGCAACCTCCGATACTATGCTAGAAGCAAATGAGGCACATTCTCGAGGGCATCTGGGGAATTTCTTTTAGGCAGGAGATCTTGTGTAGAAGGGAGGGGCCTGAAAACACAGGGACTCTGCAGCTTGCGTTGATTGCCCAGGTTCTACGGCTAGTCAGCGGTTGTTCACTCGTTTCACAGGGAGCCAGGAGATAGGCAGGGGCCGCACATCAAGCACGATGAAGGCCAGGATGGGCGACAGGTCCAGGGTACCTCCAATCGGGGGGATCAGACCTCGAAACAGGTTTAGATATGGATCGCACAGCGTGCTGCACCACACCACATCTCTGTTAGACAGAGTTATTTCCACCAAACACACGGTGATTGAAGCATGCATCCTACGCCCGATCTTGGATTGCATGCACTCTACGGCTTCCACAACACAAAGTAGAGAGCTGACAGCTATATGCGTTGGCGGGGATGGTTCCAGCAACCATACTGTAGTGCACTGCTCATGGAAGATCAGGCATCACAGATTTTCAAGCACCCAGAATGAGAGGCGATGGAAAATCAGGCATCACATATGACAAGCACCAGAAATGAGAGGCGATGGAAAATCAGGCATCACACAAACCAGCATCAGAAATGAGGGGCAAACCTGAGGGGCGCTGCAATAACCTGTGGCGGGTTTGGGAACCAGGTCAGGAGGATGCGTGCAATAATGATTGTGTTGTACAGGCTCCTGCAAAACAAGCATCCAGCATCATTAGCTGCCCTCCAATTCAAGAGCGTTCGTCATGTCATGGGTGTACATCTCAACCATGGCCTTGGAAAGTTTGTCACTGGCGCTTACTGGTCAGTGAAGTCGGAAGCCATGGGCTCACGAATGGACTCGAGCACATGCATCTCTCTTCTATGGTGGCTTTCATGTTGCCGGAGAACATTATTGACATTGCTCGTTTCATACAGGCTTGTTTTGCTGCATTGCCTGATTCTTCGGGTGGTTGTGGGTCAACTAAGCAGCCCTAGACGGCTGGAATGATGTGTAATCATCTTTTTCTTCTATGCTGTATCTAGTGACATCTTATGCCACTATTGGACTTCAGGAAGGGGCCTAATGTATAGAGAATAAGAGCTGGGACCCACAGGAAGCTGGAGAAGCCTGTTGTGAGGACCTGCTCCACGGCCGAGTCTCCAGGGATGACAGCCGCAAAGGGGGCAGCCCGAGGGAACACCACCTCTGGTTTTCTCCGCAGGTGTGCTCTCACATGCAGTGTCTGTCCTGCGGGTTTTCTGCAGCACATGAGGCGCTCGTTAAAACATGCAGGATGTCCAGGACAACGTTCTGGCTGATTGGGTGTCGTCTTCATATTAGTTGTTTCCCAAGCTACCAACACAAAATGATGTTCTAAAAACGGCAGGTCAGGTGTCAGGCTGCAACCTGACGGCGTAACTATGTACTTGTAGGTCTGAAACTGCAAATTTCCAATGTACTGCTTAAGTATCCAGCGTTGCGACCTCACATACAGGACAGCAACGATCTACGGCCTGAGTGTTGTGCGCGCAATTTGCGACGCAGATTGTGACATGATATGGATGATGACCTGAGTTCAGATTTAAGCTGCTCAAAGGAATTTCCCATCTCCGTGAGCTGGCTGGTCACACCGCTGCACATCCGCATGCCCCATTCCAATGCTGTCTGCGGCCTCCACCCCAATGGCTGTGGCCCTGTCGCTGCCATCTTCTCGATAATGTCCATTCTCGACAATTTTAAGTTTGCTGTACGTCCCTCTTGTACTATGTATCGCTGTGCGTCCTTGTCTTCTGGTGCACGCCCACGCTCATCTGGGCCCCTCGCTGCAACCGTCTGATCCCCAGTTGGCGGCAGCGCCTACCCACGTCACCCTTGAGTCATCCCGGAACTTATTGGACGCTTAACTTTTTGGTCTGCTTCCTAATCTGCCATTATTTGTCTGGACTATATATTGGTGGGAAGGCTGTTGTGAGAGTGAGGGTGTCGGTGCCGCCGCCCGCAAGGACTGAAGGTTTTCGTGCTTTCCAAGATTGCTGTGCTACCCCGTGACGCAGTCTCTGTTTTGGCAGCCAGGCAGCGGAGCGATGAATAGAATCAAGGATGAAGAAAGCAAAAATCTGCCGACTTTTCCTGGGTGCGTGCATAGTCCATGCGCAAGTAAACGTTCTGAGAGGTGGTGAACGTTTGTCCGACGGTTGCATAGTGACAATTCATGCATATATGCAGCCATGCAAATGCACTAATATTGTTAACACAATTTTTTCTAGGGATTCCAGGGATGCGCTCGCATTCAGGTACTCTTTTTGCGAAGAAAAACACAGACTGATCCATCTGACAGGTGGCAGATCGAGGAAGTCTGTCAAAGGATTATAAAAATGGGAGCTGCCGTAAGAGATCGCTTGTGACCATAGACTTGCACTGCATTTCAAAGAGAGAGTGATTGTCATATCCCCAATTGTGCGTCCAGCAGTTATGTGGGTTCTTTTGTAGCTTCAGACATCTTTTGTAGCTTCAGACCAGCTTCCTCGCTCAGCAGGAACGCAGTCACTCGCCTGGCTTGTCACAGAAACATCCCATCGAGTCCCAAACTTTCTTTGATTAGACCTGACTAGGACAAGGTGAAGTTGACTCTGAAATTCAATCAACAATTCGATGCTGGGTGCAGGTCTTCGTCAGTACCAGTATCAGTGAAGCACTCCAAATCGTGGCGCATCTGGCACATCAATCTGAAGTTTGTGCTTGCCAGCCAGCAGTGGGCAACCATCATTCTGACCATCCTTGTCTGCTGCGTCCCTGTTGCCATACTTCACTGGGGCTCTGGAAAACACCCGAGGTGATCTACACCCGTTGAGAAGCAAATGTGTTGTCCGCTGCTTTCCCAGTCAACTTTTTCAGCAATTTTGCATTACAATTCCATTGCAGTGAGGACGTGGGTTGTTGTCTAGCTCATGCATGAGTGAGCACTGTGCAACGATTGCAAGCACTGGTTGTCCACTCATCATAACCACAAGAGTTGGTTTACTAATCATTTCTATTTTTTTCTCTATTTTAAAGGATTTACTGTACGTTTGGATAGCTTGGCTGGTATGCTGCCACTTCCTTAGCAATAAGCACAGCATTAAATATCAACTGTGGCCATTTGGTGCAGGGTGCGGGACATCTTTCTGTATGATGCAACGATTAGCTACCCTGAACATGAAAACTCGGTCCCCGCATGGGCCGCCTGGGCCATCCCCCTCATATTGCTGATCCTCACGGTGCGCCAATGCCCCACCCGACCCTCCAAAATTTTTTAGGGCATAGGATTTAAGGTTTGAAGACGGTTCAGGGCCCCCAAAAAAACAGAACCACACAGCATGAGACATCCGTCTCCCATGGAAGTACATGCGTGTACCCGTATTCTTGCTTGCTGCTGTGCTTAGGACGCATGGCTTAGTTGTGGTCAGTGACAGCATGCTTCAGGCTAATCATGTCTCTGACATAAAATACGCCCGGGGCATAATCAGGGCGACTCTTCTTCAATCTGTTTGTCTTCCTCTTTTGAAGGATTTTAATCTTGCCGAGATTGTGGTGTTACATTGCTTGCGAGTACCCGGAAGGCGACCCCCCAGAAGGTTTAGAAAGATACCTATGTGTGCTTGTCGCCAGCCATCATCCATCTTCAAGTCAGCACTCGGCTTTTTTTGTGGTTGTTGCAGCTTGACTCCAATGGTGACTGTGGCAGGTGCTGAAGAAGTAACAGGAGACTGTTCCGGAGTTCGACACATGCATGATGGGCTTCAAGGGCTTCATGCCCTCAACTCTTAGCATTGAGTTTGATGTTGACTGTGGCAGGTGTTGGTCGGAGAGTTCGTTCTGTACAGGCCACTTCATGCCAACATCACCAATGCAGTCACCACATCACTGCACTTCATCATCGACTCACTGGCGGCCTTCATAGTCGCCATCCTCGTCTATGTGGTGCGTACCTCCCCTATATTTCTAAGGTTTTCCTTTCTTCATGGTTTAGGGTTTATATTCACATTTAGGGTTTATATATTTTAGTTTTGAGCGTTGTCCCTTGCAGCAGCACAGTGCTCATTTTTACATGCTTCCCAGCCGCATGGCTTTGGCATTTGGTGTGCACCGGCATTCAGGCTGTTCATCAGAAGGCCCTCACAGCAGCACAGGTGAATGTAGAAGTGAATGTATGTGATGTAGGGGTAGCAGAAGACTGGCAAACCAAAAGACCACGAGCCTCAGGTGACTCCTACGGGCCTCTTAAGGTGTGAAAAACAATATAACAACATAATAATGATAATAATGAATGGTTGGACAGGCTACCAAGTCTGCAGTGGGCTATCCGCGGCCGGACTATCTGGCGCGCTGCAAGCCGGCCGGAGGAGAGAACTACCAGTTCCATACCCAGTACGGCACCATGAGTGGCGTCGAATGCACTGAGACAAACATCGCGCTCGTCGATGATGGCCGCAGCAGCTTCCCCTCAGGTGCCGCCAGTTGCCACTCTCAACTTGGGCTGCTCAATGATTGTACCACACATGTGCAGCGACTGCATCTGCATGGAATGATCACTCATTGATGAGGGAAAGACTCAATGTCCCAGCCAATCCGGCTGGGTCCATTGGAGAGGCAAGCTTTCGCCTTTCACAATGCCCGGCAGTTGTTTTTTGAGTAGAGAATTCCCTTGATGCTCAGTTTCCTTGTAACAGATGAGGATGCTGTGACAGTGCACACGACTGATTTAGGATGCAGCTTTTAACCGAGTTGCAAGTAGTCCATGACTGATTTAGGATGAGGCATGTGCCGACGTCATGTATGCATGTGCGTGTGCAGGGCATGCATGCATGTCGGCGGTGTTGTGTTGTACACCACGGGTACATGTTTAGGGTTCAGGGAGGCTGACTCAGTGTATTTTTGCATGAGGCATGTGCCGACGTCATGTATGCATGTGCGCACAGGGCATGCATGCATGTCAGCGGTGTGATACATGCGCGGGTACATGTTCAGGGTTCAGGGAGGTTGACTCAGGATATTGTTGCATGAGGCATGTGCCGACGTCATGCATGCATGTGTGCATGCAGGGCATGCATGCATGTCGGCGGTGTTTGTGTGGTACACTGCGGGGTACTTCCTGTGGGCCATCTACTTCCGCCACCGCCAGAGCGTGTTTGGACGCTTCGTGGAGCGCACCAACTGGCTCGGCTTCTTCATCAAGGACCTGGGCCATGCGCTGGCTCTCTACTGGATCCTCCTCAATGTAAGCTGCTTCACTTATGTTGCTGTCCTTCTCACTGGTTGAAGCATCATCATCAGAGAAAAATCATCAGGATCATTAGAGAATCTAGAGAAAACCAAAAAGTGGCTCGGCTTCTCCATCAAGGAGCTGGGCCATGCTTCTCGCTGCCTGAAGCAAGGGTTATTAGAGAAGACTCAAGGAAAAACCATGAACTAGCTCTTCTTCATCAAGGACCCGGGCCATGCCTTTGCGCCTCCTCCTCAATGTGAGAGCTGCTTTAGTTATGGTTGTTGCCGTGCTTCTCGCTGCTCCAAGCAAGGGTCATCATAGAAGATTCCAGAGAAAATGAGCTCTACTGGATATTCCTCAATGCGAGCTGGTTTTGTGATGGTTGTTGCTGTGCTTCTCGCTGCCTGAAGCAAAGTTCATCAAAGAAGACTCCAGAGAAAGTCCAGCATACAACCATCCTGCTTTGTGTGTCTCCTTGTGGCCTCTATGAAAAGTAGCATATGGTGGAGTAATCTCTATGCACAAGTCATTGATATATCAAGAGGCACCTCACAAGGATTTTAAAAAAGCGGGGTGAAACAGTTGATTTTGAAATCTTGTAATTTCTGGTTCTGTTGCTGCCTGCATCTTCGCGCGCTGCTCCCTGGTTGCTGCGACTAAGAAGCAAAGGACGCAACTCGTGCTGGTGTTTCATACCGTCACTGCTGCATCTGTACTGACCTCATATTTCCTTTTATATTCATATGTCCTGTTATTATTTTATTAGGGTAAAGGGTTTTAGGACATAAGCCCTAAGAAGCCCGTAATATTGTGCCTGCAGGTGGGGCTCTCATGGGCCATTGCCGGATCACGAGTGGTGAACAACAAACATCACCCGGCTGATGTGGTTGGCGGCTTCTTCCTGGGCGCCAGCGTAGCCCTCATCTTCGTCATCCGCGCCACAGCCTGCCTCAAGTGCGCCCTTCTCCTCTTGATAGCATATTCAAATCACGACAGCACGCAAGCCAGTGAGTACATGCAATATGACATGCAATATGAGCATGTAGTGATACATCTGCGTGCAGAATGCCCCATACAAAGCTGTCATCAGAAGAGTGCTGCAGACATGCGAGAAGGCTTGTCCAGTCTGCAACAAGCTGCCAAGGGAACTTGGTCAAGCTGTTTTAAATATGGCAGAGTTTTCGAAGGATGCCACCATCAGCTTTCAGAGCCTAGCCTCAGAGACAGACAGGTCTCATGCAAGTCAGATATTACTTGCTGCAAACCACAACGCAAGGCATGATAGTGGCATGTTTCGGCAGTCTGGAAGTCGACCAGACCTGTGCATGCAGGTTCATTCCGGTGTACAATATCGAGACGGATGGTGCTGAGCACTTGAGGGGCGGCGAGCATGGTGTGGGGGACAACCGGCTGGAGATGGCAGAGCTGGGGGATGCGTCCCTCAATGGAGCCCCCCCGGGCAGCTCCCCTAGGCGGCTGGGCACTGCCCAATCCCTCGGGGCGCACCACTCCATCCCCCTGAACTAGAGCCTTGAGGGGTCTCGTGTACTGGCTAAAGACGGCAGAGCTGGAGGACATGCCCCCCGATTGCCCCCCGCGGGCAGCTCCACCGGGCAGCTGGGCACTGCCCACTCCATCGAGGCGCACCACTCCATCCCCTTAAATTTGAGCCCTGAGGGTTTTATATTCCGGGGCACTTGGCCTGCACACCCAGAAATCGATTGGCATTGGGCAGCAGGATTGGCATGGTTGGTCCACCAAGATGAAGCACTTCCTCCTCTCAACTAGTCTGCGGGTCTGTCAATCTCCGGGAGAGATCTGTCCCGGGTAAGTATTCAGTGGGAGGTTGCGGATGCGGGAGATGGGTGGCCTGGTGCGCAGAAGTGCGTCTCTCTTTACTATTTCATAATCAAACAGCCCTGGGCACCCAACGAGCGATCTTCATCAGGACTGCAGTGTTCCTTTTTTTGGCAGATTTCAAGAGTGTGTGGGCAGGCCCCGCCAGAGATAGAAGAACAGAGAAATGACATTCCTTTTGGAGATAATAGACGGAAAGGCCAAGAGATGGTGAGCTGGGTGGCTGTGATGTCTGCTTCTGGCAAGCAAAGCAGGGCTATCATCCAAAGCTGCACTGCAGGCGTGCCAATTTCTGTTCTGTTCTCTGCCAGTCGCATGGATCTGTACATCAAGTACCGTGCGGATAAGCAAAGCACCTGCTGTGCAGCAAACATTGATTTGCCCGCATAATGCCCAAACAACGGAATGATTGCTAGCACACTGCCACACTTGCTTGAAGCCTGCTTTAAGTGCAGACTTGTTCTGGTGTATGCACATACCGAAATGTTTTGGTGCACTGTGAAGGGGAGACATTTCAAAAGTCTGGGATTCTTAGGGATGCAGCTGCGTAAGATGCTCAACCAGGAGCCATCTGTGCAGCCCCACCCATACTGTTTCCCCTGGACAGCTGCTCTAGCAGATAATTCTACGCTCTGCTGTGCAGAGCAGTGCAAAATCAAGGTTACTGGGAGGGCTCCTGAGAGGAGATTGCGTACAGAAGGGCCTGGGCTGCCCTATGCATTAATCAATGCTAGAGGAAACACTGGCGTGCGCCTTGACTTTTACTGAATAATGGCGTGACCTCATTTGCCCAACTGCCCTGGCCCCTGGGCCTACTTTTGGCCTGCAGAGATACTGTCAACTGCTCTGCAGAGTGTGCTCATGAGTGCTCATTGATCAAGATGCTGCATTTTACCAACCAGTTGCAACTTTTGGTTCACGGCAATGCTGATCTGCACATGTGCCCCGAGTGCATGACACAATGCCATCTGTGGCGTTTGCAATAGCATATTGGGATTCCTTACAGGATTTGTCTCATGCAAGCTCTTTGCATGCATGTTTGGCCCACCATTGCCAAAGAAATCGCAGCATGCTGTAATTACAGATACTTTTCCGCGTGTTGGACATTGCAGCAGTCCACGATGTCACTAGTGTACTACGAATTGTGTGAGATCAATCAAATTTTGTTACAAAGCAGAACCTTAGCAGTTTCTTAGAGGACAATGAGCCGAGCGTGCAGGGTTTGCTGGCTTCTCACTGGCCGAGATGCATTTACGGCAGAACATAAACTTGTGGGAATGTATTCCGGCAGAACATAAACTTATGTGAATGTAGAGGGCTTTCTGACGATGCCTGTAGCTCCGACAGATTCCTCCGGTTTGTCGTCACTGCGATAACACCACACTCATCACTTCTGTGTCACTGTATTTGAACTTGGATTAAATCTTCGTCAGCGTTCAAGATTCTGGAAACCGCGAGATCGACGATGGCCTCCCTTCTTTCTTTGACCATCGTGCTAGCGGCCGTCACCGCTGGTAAAACCCAGACGGTTCTCCGCCATCAGCTCCATCTTTAAGAATTTCACTAAAGTATATAGATATTTTGCTAGACGCCGATAGCATCACCCCACTTACCGTCTCCTCATGCTTGAGGCAACCTGGTTGAATTTCGCTTGCTTTCTACAGGCTGGGCAAAAGGTTGTTCTTCTTTGCAAGCCATTTATCTCTCTCACTGGCATTTGTCGATGCGTCCAGTTGCATTATCGGGGTTGTGATCTCGCAGGTAGCGTCCGTGGCCAGATGGCTCCCGCACCCGCCCCTGCGGTTCCTGGCACTAGCCCTCTGGGAATCTCTTTGGCCACTCCCACCGTCACGTCTCAGTTGTCTGCGTCGCCCATTTTCGGTTCGCTGTTGTGTTACAGTGCCCTCAATAGCGTCTACGATCAGTACACCTTCACGGGCAACTGGTCTCAGGTACCAAAAGGTTTTAGTGGCATGGTGGTGGTTGGAACGCATAAATATGCCTATAGATAGGGCTTTATCTCGATCTTCCGCTTCAAGAGGCACATTCCAAGATCAGCAGTCCTATGACGTGAAATTTCCTGAACTATGTTCTGTTGCAACCTATATCACGCAGAGTGGTGTCGATGGCAAATTTTCTTTGTTTTACTTATCGCCAATCAATATATTGAAGTCGTCATGATTTGTTCATGGGGGCTCGAGATGACGGGGGCAAGCTGCTGTGGTTGCAACAGGGCGTGTGTAATGTGCAGGTCGTGAACATCGGGGATCCGACCGACACCACCTACGTGGCCTGCCACTCTTACACCCCAGATAACGTCAACGCGAGCGTCGTTCTCCTGCACCCCTTTCTCCCCGTTGGGAAGACAATCAAAGACCTCCTACAGTCGGGCAGCGTTCTGCTGTTCGGCAGTCTCACCAACATCTTCCACTCCGCTGAGGCGGTCGGAGCGAGGGACGACAGGCTCTTCTATGCTCAGTACCCTAGTGCTGGTGGTTCTAAACGCAGCAAGGTGTGCTGCTGCTCCAGACGCTCCTTGAAAATGTCACCTCACTGGCTTCACAGTGTTGTCAAGGCAGGGGAAGAGACAGAAGAAGGGTGCAAATCATCCCAGCCGTCTAGGGATGATTAGATGACCCACAACCGCCCGCAGAGCCTCCAAGCTTGCACTTTCTGCTGGTATTCGTATCTCAGCTTCATTTTGCATTTGCCTGCTGTGCTATGAAACCTTCAAGGCTTGCATTGCATGCCTGTGACTGCCATGTCCAATGATTATCGCTGGACAAGAAGATGAAGCAACAAACCTCTGTTGCACCACCAGAGTTTCTCACCTGCTCTGCTGCAGAAACAGGCCTTTGCTTTTTGTGGGCATCACCCTCTGTTGTCAGCATTGTATGTTGGGGAATTTGCAGGGATTCCACTTACATGCAGTTCTTCAGGCCGCCTTGATGCAGAGCCTGTGGCAGTTATGATGTGCACTTCAGCATGCAAGAGAGTCCGAGCACTTTGTGGTTCTGGGTCCTTTGCCTTCAAGGCGTATGCCCTTAACGGTCACCCAACCTGGTACTCTTAATCTCCATGTTGTGCCCCTTTCCGAGGTGAACTGTCACTCCGCCGCGTGCCTCAGCCTGTCCTTGCTGTGCTTGTGCAGGCGGAACTCATAAAGCACGTCCTGGGCAGAGTTGTGTTGGCCAAGGCACTGGGCGATACCAATGCTGTCTGTGTTTGCCCCTATGAAACCGTCCCCATCCCTGCCAATGCTCCCAGTCAGCAGGTCTATATGTCAGTCTGAGACATCTAGGGATAAATCCGAATTCACACTGCTAGAAAGATAACCCAGTGAAAGACAATTAGGGTTAGGGTTTGACCCTAAACCCTGGACATATACTATGTTATGTAGATTATGTTTCACTTACCCCTAGTGGCATGCGTCGCCCCCAGATAGCCACGATGGTATGGTGCAAGTGCCTTTTGCAACACTGTTGTGTAACACAAGTTCATGTGAAGCTTCAAATTAAGTTGATATGAACTTAAATTGAAGCTGCAAGCGTCGCGCACGTTCCCTGTTGGCCTTTGGCCAGCCGAAGGCAGGCCGGCTACTCTGGCTCTCTGATCACTCTGACCTGCCAGAATTGCTGCTGACCACTTGTGATCCTCACCAGTGCTAATTGAGATGGGCTTCCATTCCTGTCTGTTACTTTCGTGTACCATTTCACAGACTTCTGTTCTTGGCTGTGCACCTTGTGTGCTATGACTACAATATTTTTTTAAAGGTAATGAAAACCTCCTCTAGATCCTGTATCACTGCTCAGGAGTGTGGCTGGCTCCATCATGGAGCCTCCATGGTGCCTGTAGTGCAGTAGTAATATAATAGGTACAATGTCATGAATTGGTACTGATCAGCAATTAATGAACCTTCGCAGTTTGGGACCTGGGTGCAGATTTTGTGAAGAAATGAGTAGAGGGAATTCTGTATGTTGAGAATGAATATGTGCTGCAGCTGGCTGTGGTGTGTGAAAAAGGGTTATCGCATACAAAGAAAGGGTAGTCGGTTAGTGCCATCCCAAAATCCATTATGTTCATGACTCCCCAACACATGTGAGGCGCTGCTCACAACTTTGGGAATTGCCTCCTTGCATGCTCCTCATGGATGCTGACATAACAGAGCCAGATTGAATCTCAAAGCGTCCCATTACATTGTTGCAAGCATCTGCAGCTAAAAAGTGCACACCGTCATATCCAGCTTGAGGAATTTATCAATCCCACTGTTCATCTGCTCAGATTAAATTATCGCATAAAAGACAACTACAGAAGCAAGATCATGCGCAAGCCATCTTTGTGTGATAACCGGCCGGCCAATGGGACGTTTGGCAAATGCAGGGTACCTCTGGGTAAGAGCCTGTGACTCTCAAAATAGCAAGCACAAGTCAAAAGAAGAGAAGATGCAAACTTTGACCTGACATTGTTTTGTATCCAACGCAAGATTTTGGAAGTTCAAGTGTGTTGCATTTGAGCATAGTTGGCATTTGGTGCTCAGCACTGTGACAGAGTAGACCCAGTACTCTGGGCCATGAACCAATGTCAACCTGATGAGTGCAGTGCACAAGGGGAGCAATTACCAGACTGAGCAGAACGCGTTATGTGGCTCTCACATAATATGCAACTTCTCAATTCATAGGCAGGGGTCAGATTCCTGCCACGAAGTGTGTCGCCACTGGAGCGTGCATAGACAGCATGCACACCCACATTCTTCAGGGTGTTCCATATTTTATACCTTCTTTTTCAAACTATTTTTTAGGGCTGTGCATGAGGGTTTAAACCCAACTCCGAACCCCGGATACAAGGAAAATAAAACCGCGGTGTCCATTGCTATTGCAAGGTCATAGACAGCAGACACTGCTCCATTCATGCTGTGGCAGTGAGCGGCTTGTAGGTGCGGCCGCCGAATGCGCCCTGGGAGAGTAGCCTGGTGATCTTATCCCTGTACAGCTGCAGCGTGTCGGCCTCCGAGGCCCCCCGCGTGTTCTTGTGGATGATGCGCTCACCTGAATACAACACACAACACATTCAAGTAGTTCCTGGGTAAGATTGCTGGAATGTTCCACAGATTGCGCTCTGGCTTGAGGAATAATTGATTGGCACCCTGGCACTTCAGTGGCACAACTGTTGCTGAAGTGATGGCTCAGCAGGGTAGACTGCATGAGGACATGGTGCAGATATGCCCAAAGAAACCGCTCACAAACGAAAAAGGGGGTGGATAATTGCCACAGCAGGAACAGATGGCAAAGCAGCTTAGGTCCATCCGACGATGTCAAATCTGACAAGCACCGATCGCCTCCAAACCTGGCACTATCCGTGTTGACTATGCACAGCACGGGGCCAAGAATGATCCCAACGTGCCAAATCTTCCAGAAACAACAGGACAGCAGGGGTTGCAGTGTTGCTAACAGCATTACCACCCCCTCCTTCCCTTCACGGGTATATTTATGTCCAGCCTGAGGAATGGGCACCTGAGAAGTTGAGCAGAGAGCGGAGGCCATTTTCGGGGGTCCAGCCGGCGGCCCGGAGCACGGCCGCGTCGGCCGGGGGGAGGCCCGTTGCCAGACCAGGTGCGCCATCTGTCAGCAGCGCCCCCCGGGTCACGGCCGGCACCGACAGCACCGCCACCAGCCGCTGCACCTGTTCAGGCACCATCAATGCGCCGTGTTTAGACTTCATGCTTCTGTCAAGGGCGCCAGATCAGCTCGCCAACAGTTGCTGCACCTGTTCAGGCACCTGGAAATGCGCCTGTTCAGGCTCATTTAAGAAAAATAAAAAGTGGCCAGATCAGGCGCGCTATCGATTGGATTTGCACCCGCTTGACCGCTGACAGGGCTGCCACCTGGCGCTGCACCTTTTCAGGCAACATGTACACTGTGTGACACGCCTATTAGGCGCGCAATAGTTTCAGCAAAAAAACTTGGGAGCCATGACTGCTCACTGCATTGTCTCCCTGCGGGACCATGCAGCAGACCCCATTGCAAAGCCAGTATCCTAGGCTGTTCTTGACATGATGGGAGCTCGGGTTGGTAAGGCATGGGGTGGGTCACCTGGGCGGCCACGGGCAGTGGCTCCTCCATGTCGAAGAAGTAGGTTGCGTTGGCGTACTCCGGTTTCTCCACCACGATGCGATTGGCTGCCTCGAACACAAACACAAATGCCTGCAGCTCCCTGCGCCATGCAAGAAAACTGGGCATCGCTCCTCTGATCATAATAATCATGGGCATGTATCGAAGACGTCACACATGTCTTCAAATTTTCTGGGTGTGCGAGGGCGAGCTTGGATCTCAGCCCACTTGGTCCGTGGCATGTGACCAAGACATGTTACATGTGTCGAGAGATCAAGAAATTGCATTGTGTTGTGTGTTGCTGACACAAGAACCAGAAACAATTGAGGAAAGAGCATTGTGCATGCTGCCATACTTGCATGTGTGGTCCCAGCTGTAGATGTGTTCCGAAAGTATCAAAGTGGTTCTGATCATAGCCAGCCCTCAAGCGGATTGAGAACATGGTAACCATTCAGCGCCTCCCATCCCTATATCTGCCTTCGTGGGGTAAAGCACCTTTTGAGTGTGTGCAATGGGGCCTATGAGTGGACCATATCCATAGACGACCATTTAAAACCTCCATGTCCCCTTTCTCGGGGGGACGGACGTATAATTGGTGGAGGGGGCGCACCGGCACCAGCCCCAGCGCACAGGTTCGGCGGCTGTCACATATTTGTGTGCAGCCTCGATGAGGCACTGCAGCGCGTACAGCGTGTACCGGTCCCGCCGCTCCGAGGCACCCGCTCCGCTCGGGCCTGCACGGCAGGACATATTCCTCGATCGTTTTGGTCTACTCCCCCCAACAAGGTTTTTTCGGTAGGAACCCTAAATCCACCATTGCAAGCAGGAAGAAAAATTAATACTGTAAATGCCCCTTGACCCCTACCTAAACCCTGGAACCCAACCCCCAAACGCTACACGCTGACGGAAGTGTTGGGGAAATGTTTTCCTAAACAGGTGCCAGGGGGGTGCTCATGCCTGTATTGGCTCCCCCGGCGCCAGGGCCTGTGTTGGCACTGCCGGCCGCGCCGGTCGAGCCCACATCGGGGTCGGCATCGCGCTCGCTGCCGCGGCGGCCTGGCAAAGGCGCAAGAATTCGCCCCAGGATTGAATGCAGCTGCGCAGCGAGCTCACTTATTAGCCCAATGCTTGGGGTCCTTGGTTCGGTACTGGCATTGAAACAGTGTAGTGCATGTTGCTTAGATATCTTGCATTCCACCCCTGCATGGCAAACGCGCCCAGAATGCTGCGCTTGTGAAGTGCAGTAGTTTGGAAGAACCTTGGCAGCTTCTCGCCTTCACTCTGGCCGCGTTGCAGGTGTCAACGAGGGCTCATACCCATGGCGATGCAAGAAAGAAGTGATGAGGTTTGATCATCTAAAATCAAGTGGGCAGGGGTGCTGCGGAGGATCACACCAATCTTCTGCACATTGGCAGAGGACGCCTGCAACATGAAATTGCACGATGGGAGGGGAGCAGATTACTGGCAAACCTTATTGTACAGCTCAGCAAGCTTGGCATTGCTTGGACCGCCATCACCGGGCTCCATGCTACTGTCATCATCGTGCACGGCAGGGTCCAGCAGTGACAGATGCTGCAGGATATTGCGCTCCTTCAGGAGGTCCAGAAGTGCAGGCGCATCTGCCTGTCACACGGCCAGCAATAACCTTGGACATGATTAGTAACGATTAGAGGCAGGCGCCGCTGTCAGGCAGTGCTCACGCTTTGACAGCGCGATATGCGTACGGTGCACAGCATTTGCAGCACTAGAGTTTGGTCCCTGAAACGCCCCTGAAATGTGGCTAGATTGCAGGTTTGAATGCATGGAAATACTCAATTGAAGTTCCTGTACCAGTGCTGTGAACTGCTTGACAAGCATGTTCACGAATGAGGGTATTTGAACATGCTCAAACTTTAGCATATGCATGTGAAGTGGCAAGACATCACCTTCGTTTTTGGGGGCCATGAATGACATCTGCAAAGCCATGCACAACCCGTAATGCAGCCGTGCTTAACACACATGCAAGTTATTGAGCTTGCCTGCAGAGCGGGCTGAGCCAGCAAACTGGCAGGCGATTGAGGCCGCGCCATGCTGTGGTTGCTCCCAGCGGCGGCATTGGCACTTGGTACCCCCGCATCTCCGGGCTTTTCACTGCCGTGCTCTGCTGATGCAGGAGCCCCAGGCTCGTTTTGGGCACGCAGCATCCTGACTGCCACCTCCAGGCTGTCTGCAGCCACACAGTTTGATACTTATCTCATTTTGCACTTGAAAGAAATCTCAGTCATACTCCCGATTCATTATTCCTCTGGGGCCCCATCAGGCTCTCAACTCTCTCAGCGCTCCCAAACATTGCATTTCCAGCTAACATTGGCCACCCAGGTGATGACTGTGCCCTTACTCAAACTTAGGATTGTTCAACTTTGAAAAAAAGTAAGTGCACGGTTGGGTTGATGCATGGGTGAGTTTGTTACCTGCACCGGATTTAAGCTTGGTGACGCCGCGAGCAGGCGGCGTCGGCCGGCCGCGGCCGCGACGGCCGAGCCGGCCGCGCTCGATCGGCATGCGCCCCCGCTCCATTGGCGTGCGCCCCCCGGCCGCCACATCGAGCGCTGGGCCCGGCCGCGGCGTGGCGGGCTCTCTCGACTGCTGCACATTCGCAGCGTTGCCCCTGCCCCGCCCTGTCACCATCTGGAAGGGGAAGCCTCTGCTTGTGCCCCTGCCCGCAAAGGCAGGTAGAAAGGTACACGGCGGTGTGCCTCTGCCCGATTGCCCGCTGCTGCTCGCTGCACCTGCACCCCTGCCCTGCGACCAGTTGTTCCCAGCCGGTCCCGGTCCCCTCCCTGGCTGCCCACTGGCCCCCGGCGTCCCGGGGGGCACGCCCCCCGGCTGATCATCATACCTATCCGGATCTTTGCCTCTGCTCGACTGACCGCTGATGCTTGCTTGCCGGGCCCCACTGCCCGGTTGCATGTCGCCGGCTTGCCCTGCGCCCCTCCCTGGCTGCCTGTCTCTGTTCGGAGTCCATGTGCCGTTCCCGGGGCCGCCGTTCTGCGGCAGCAGAGGTGGCGGCCGAGGGGGGGCGTGCCCCCTGCTCCGGATGTCCACGCTGGCGAATGCCGAGGCGGCCGCGCCGCTCGAAACAGCATGGTCCACCCCACGAAAGGGGGGACTCCTCGGCCCGGAACCACCTCCTTCCCGAGTCGGCGGCGCTGCTGAGGGATGTTGATGCTGTGGCGGCCGAGCCTGACCAGGCCGGAGCCCTCCACTCCAAGCTGCTGCTTGGTGGTTACTTCCTGAGGGTGTTGCATGCTGCTGTGCTGGGGCTGCTGGCCCAGTTCGAGTTCCCCAGTGAGCTTCGACGGCCGACTGCCAGGAGGCCGGTGCTGGTCCGGTCGAGGGGTGTGAAGAAGGGGTTGGTAGATGTGCGCTGTGGTGGGCTCCTCCAACAGCCGCATTGCCTGGTGCGGCGCTCGCGCCCTCCACCCTGTAGGGTGGATCCCTGGGTGTGCTTAGAAGCATCCTTCCATCAAAAGCACCATACGCATGCGCCTGGACTGGGCAACACAACATGTAGATGAGGTGCAGTGAATCACCTGGACTGCAGCTCTGGGAGTTGATGCACGAGGTTGCTGTATAGCTTCGTGGCCTCATCACGCAGAGCCTGCAACTGTTCGGTCTGCTGAAAAGCGCTGCGCTCTATCTCCGATAGCTCACGTTCTCTGCAACCACATTGTCATTCCATCCAGGTCATGTATGGCCTAGGGTTGAAAAAACAATATTGGATTCTCAAGCGTTATTTTCACCACTGGTGTGCCATCTTCGCAGCATGTCTTGCACTGAATGGCACCTGGCATCCAACTGGCTCAGGGCTTTGTCAATCTGTGCTCGGCTAGCTGCCTCCTGGTTCTCCAACTCCCTAGTCCGTGCAGCGATATACTCGTCTGCCTCATGGACCCTGTGAAAACAAAACTAGCGTGATCGCAACTGTGACGCTGCATGGAACAACTCATTCATTCCAATCAACTTGTCGACAGCTCGTTTTGCAGCTAAGTGGGTCAGAGCTGAAATACAATGCTGAATTCAAGAAATTTCTTGCACTACAAATGCATCATCCTTGCAGCATGTCTTGCAGTAAATGGCACCTGGCATCCAACTGGTTCAGGGCTTCGTCGATCTGTGCTCGGCTGGCTGCCTCTTGGTTCTCCAATTCCCTTGTACGTTCAGCGACATACTCGTCTGTTTCACGGATCCTGTCAAAGAAAAGTAGCGTGAGGAGTGTGATCGCAACTGTGACGCTGACTGGAACAACTCAACTCACAACCATCAAATCAGTCACCTTCTCGACAGCTCATTTTGCAGCTGCTCAAACAAACTCCTGCAAGAATCTTGATTTGATGAATTCCCTTCCAAGTCACCCGAGCCTTTGCGCTTTTTCGACATTAAACTTGCGACGATCGAGGCATGGGAAACAGCCCTTTTGTGCGACCCTCGATACAGTGGTCAGATAGATGTTCCAGAGACTGACAAGAACATTGAGAATAAACATGAGAGCAGTCGTCCTTCTACTGGCTTCATCTTGCAACTCCCACTGGTAAGCATGCATGCTCGGACCAAACCCTACATGGTATGCGTTACATCCCTCTTAATTCAAAACCCTCAAATCAATGGACAGATTCTACGGGCCGAATGCTGCTGTCGTGGCTTCCGGGTGTCTCAACTTGGACGTCTAAATTTTTGTTGTTTGCTTTATGACCAGGGAAGATCTTTCTGGAGGTACTTTCAAATCTGATCGCAAAAATGTTAATTCATGATCCTGTAAGCTGCGGTGCGAAAGGGGTGCGCGCTTGAACAGCCCCACTTCAGGTTAAAAATATGGCTTCTGTGGAAGCTCCTTGCACGCCCGCTGACAGCGGGTGTCAGCCGAGCACTTCTGGCGTGAAGACGTCAAAGACAGTAGCTCCCAACGACGTGCATATTTTGCTCGTGGATGACGAGCGGCTGTCGCGCGTTGTCGTTGGCAATCTGCTGCGGAAGTGCTCTTACAAAGGTGTGCCACGTTGCCCAGGATATCTTGGTGAATCTTTCAGCCCAATGTTGGAAACGAAAATTAAATTAAAAATGTTGTTGTGGTGTTAATCTTACCATATTGAAGTGTATCGTGCGTTGAGGCCCACAATCCAAGGAGTAATTCTGTTCCACAATTACAGTGACTGAAGCTGGGAGCGGAATGGAAGCGCTGGAAATCTTGAGAGGGCAGCCTCCAGGGACATTCAGCTTGGTTTTAACGGTGAGATTTCTTCTGGCTTCTGTTTTGACGACCAAGATCTGATGTTTGCGTAAATTATGATGCAGACGTCTAAGCCCTTTTGCTCTGTCCCAGGACGTGATGATGCCGGACGTGGACGGCATAGAACTCCTCAGGCATGTCAGGGGTGACGAGGCCTGGAGCAATCTGCCAGTCATCAGTGAGAACCCCTTCTTTCTGCCCTGCTTCGGTGAATGAAGAGCCGTGGCAGAGGTCTTTAAATGAGGAGAGTCTTGGAGAGACTGCAGATGATTTGCGTTGAGGCTGCATGTTCACTACCTGGCAAGGAACGTGGTCCATGTCTTTCCTCTCTATGCTTGCATAGTTGCTTACAGTGTGTACAAATGTGCTGCAGTGATGTCAGCCAACGAACGGACAGAGACAGTCTTCGAGTGCATCCGAGGAGGAGCAGAGGACTATCTTTTAAAACCAGTGACGAAGAAGGAAGTGCAGCACATGTGGCAGCATGTTTGGCGTCGCCAACAACAGAATGCCCTTCGCGTGCCGCACATGTGCCCAGAAGACGTGAGTCATCTCATCCTTCTCCAAAGTCAGCTTCACAGGGCAACGTCACATTCCATTCCATTCCTGCTAGCAGTGTCTTGCTTGTGATATCTGGTATGCATGTTGGTAGTACCAACTTGGTGCCCTACCCTCGAGTCTGCTTGGTGCCCAGCAGGCCATTTGTCCTTCAATGCAGCATGTAGCCAAGTCGCTGCCATGTCTGCAGCCCATTTGCACCCATCTTGGGCTGTTCCCAGACTGCCTTAATACAACCCCACGCTACACTTCTCATATACTCTTAGACAATGTCCCAATCGGACATGGAGTTGTCACCATTTCAAGCACCACATGATCAAGTTGAAGTGGGGTTGCGAGTGGAGGTTGCTACTGCTACTACATGATAAAATATAATGGATATTGTAGAAATATATGTAACATGAAAGCGGGTGGGGATCATGACAGTGTTGTGTACACTTGTATGTAAGCCTAGTAATAAGTAATTATGTAGTCTGAGTAAATTAAATATTGCAGGCGGAGGACTTCCTGCGAGCGCACAGCACAACAGCGTCAGTGCCGAGCGCGCCGCTGAGTGTCGTGCAAGCGTCAGCGGAGGCTCTGGAGACTAATTTGGAACAGAAGCAGCCGGCGCAGTCTGGGGCAAGCAGCGGCGAGCAGCCGATGGAGCGCGAGAGTGATCTCCAAAGGGATCAGTCGGAGGGCAGCTCTTTGCCGCCACCCGGTGAGTGCATCATAGGTTGCTTGAAGAGCACCTTCCGCTCACATTTTGCAATGAGATCATTTCTGCATAGGAAGGCCATGTCAGGCAGTGGACTGGGCTGGACTGTTTTGAGTATCAGAGAAGCTTCTCATGGGAGAGATGAGCTGGGGTTGTCCTGCCTGCAGTGGAACATGTGCCCTGCAATTGCAGTGGAAAGACCGATTCCATCTATCTTCTTATCTAGTTGTGCTATCTTAAGAGCGGCAAAACTGTGTTGATTTAGAGCGTGCTATCTGAGGTGGGACTTGCTGTTGGCCAGGACCAAACCAGGCGCAGGACAGAGAAGAAGAGGACAGGGAACGGCGGCAATCAGGGTCGCAAGCAAGCGCATCAGCCGCATCGGTGCCGGGTCGGCCCGGGGAGGCCGCGGCGGTGGGGGGCGCCCCCCGGGGCGGCGGCAGCCGGGGGATCCCCCCGGTGTCAGCCGCCGCGCGGCGGGGGGACCCGCCGGCCGCACCGCCCCCGACGCTCGTGTCCTACTTTGGCCGCCGCGGGTCCACGATCCGCCCGGCAGACTCCTTCCGCATCTTCTGCGGCGTCTTGTCGCTGCTCAAAACGCTGCATGCGCGCGGCGTCACGCTGCGCCGCGTGCGGCCGTCCATGCTTCGCATCACCTCCAGCGGGGTGAGCCCACTTGCACCGCTCTACATTAACCCACACTGAGATGCTGAGGCTTCCGAACTCTCTCAATATATTGTTGAGCAATGCCTGATCAACCTTGTGACTTGCTGTTCTCTTGCTCCTTTTTCTGTGGGTGGGTTTTCAGGGATTATGTCACATGGTGAACAGTCATGCCGTGGTCACATGCAGAGAACTGTCATGTGCTATGTCAAGCACAGCCAAGGCCATCTGCAGCACATAGTTCCCAGTCCCAGCAACTTCCTTCCTCTGTACCAGTGCCCGAGCACACATGTGTCATGCAGGTGGCGGTGTCGAGCAGCGCAGTGCCGATTCCAGAGGAGGAGTCCATGTATGCATCACCGGAGGAGCTGCTGTCGGGGGGCGCGAACGTGTCGCCCAAGAGCGACGTGTACTCGCTGGGCGTGCTCTTCTTCGAGCTGTTCAACCCGGTCAGCGATGAGGTGGAGCGCGGCCGCGCCCTGCAGGCGCTCCGCCACCGAATCCTGCCGCCACATGTGCTGCAGGTTAGCAGTCCCCTGGAAGTCAGAGCAGTTTTTTAATCGATCAGATGATCTCTGAAGAGTTTTCGAAGGTCCTTCTGGCCGGTTGAACCACACGCGCTGCAGGTCAGCAGTTCTCCAAAAGCCAGAGCAGTTTTCATGGATCAGATGATTTCTGGAGAGTTTCTGAAGGTCTTCTCGGGCCTGTTGAAAGCGGGGATGGGACAAAATAGATAGTTTGAGTGATTCAGATATCTCAAATCTCTCCAGTGTAAGCGCATGCTAACAAATCATAATCGAGGCAGTAACCCGCACGTGCATGGCCTCACATGAAAGGCTCAGGTACTTGATCTATTGCTTAGCTGGCGCTACTTGGTGCTTAGTCAGCTAGTTCTAGCAAAGTACATGAAAGCTGTGGTTTTTGCAAGGTTCCCGGCTTCGGAAGCTTCCTCTCATGACCGTGTCATGAAGTTTCATGTCTCAAGAGATATTCGTCGTGATGGCTGACTGGTGTTCTGATTGTTGTTCTGCAAATTGCAGACGAGGCCTCAGGAGGCAGCGTTTGTGCTGTCGCTGCTGCATCCCGACCCCGACTGCCGCCCAAGCGTGGATGCCATAGTGCGCTCAGAGCTGCTGCTGGCACTGCACAAGTCCATTCGCCAGCGCAAGCATTCCTCAGGTGGGGAGGGCGCTCCACCCACTCACTTGCCCAGTGAAGTGCTATGCATGGTATAAAGTCGATAGTCGATTAAATAAAAGAGAAGACTATCTTGTTATAGTCCACATTCACCCATGGCCTGCTCTGAATCATAACTGGGATCTCAACTCTTCTTAATGTTGCCGCCTCCGGTTCTCTGTTTCAAGCACTGCGAATTTGCTACAGCACAGGTTTGGTGATGGGCACTTCGATCCTCACATTGTTGTGAAACACCTTGTTTTTTTTTTTCATGGTGTGGATAGGATTTAAAGCGACAGATAAATAATTGGTTGTTGGCTCTTATATTTAGTGGATTTATGTGCTTGTCCACCTTGACCCGATTTTATCGTGTCTCACAATTCTATAAGATCGAGTGCCTGTTGTTAAAGTGCGCTATGGCGAATGCGCCATGAGCTGCTCTAAGCAGATGCATGGGAGAGATGTTAAGGGCACCTGTTAAGTCCTTCCGATTTGCAGAAAAGGTCTTGATGCATTGTACCATCACAGAGTGAAGTGAAGTTTGTCGGCTTGCGCAGGTGCGAGCCAAGCGGAGACCCAGAAGCAGGAGGAGGAGAGGAGGGCGCAGGCAGCAAAGGCTGCCCAGCGGGCAGATGCAGCTGCCCACGCAGCTGCCCAAGCCGACCAGGACATCCTGGTCGATTTCCTGCGCCTCATGCGCCAAGCCAAAGTGCGCAGCACTCCCTACCGAGAAACATATTTTCTTTGTGGTGTCTAGCAGCCATGTAGACAGGAGTGATTTAGTGACTTAAAAGCTGATGTTTTGGGGACAACTTGCTTGGGAGCTTGCAAGTATTCTATCAGTGCTGCAAGGTTACTATGCTGTCGCCTGGCGCAACCAATGAACAAGAACATTGCTGTCTCTCAGGTGCAAGATGAGCTTCATTATAGAGAGAGAGGTTTAGGTTGTTCTGTTGTCCTGTGTGTCTAAAAGAGAGCGCAGTTCCTGATTCTGGTGCTGCATGTTGAAAACAGGAGGCAGAGGGGGAGGAGTGTGTGGACCGGCTGGGCGCGCTGGACGCTGACATCAGGATGGTGACTCAGCGGTTAGCGAGGGTGACTAACAACAACGTCCCCCTGCTCCCCGACGGCCTCCAGCGCGCCATGCTCTGCAACAAGCGTCCCGAGATCAGCGGCAGCCGGAAACGCAAGTCCTGCGACCTCGAACATTCTCTTGCCGAAAACGGCGGCCGAAGATCTGCCGCGCTGATGAAGCCCGCCTCCGGCCCACTCGAACAGCCAGGTACTGTGCCACTTTTTTCCTGTGCTGTGAGGATCGTCTTAGTTCGGCTAGGATGCAATTCCAATCGGGAATCTCAGATTCTTCTTCCTTCGCTGAAAAAGTTGCAATCTGTTGAGCATGACTATGATGACATGGCGTCTCCGCTCAGGCCAGATCAGGTAGAAGTAAGGCTTCTGTGCGTATTTTTCTTGCATGCCTGTGGTTTGCTTGTTGCGGTGGCGTGCAAGAGTGTGATGGGGCGTTTTTGTTTTGATGGAGGGGCACAGTCAGGGAGAGTGTTTCCTAGCGGTCCAGGAAAGGCGCTCAGTTGGAGACATATAATTTCAAGTGCTGATCATGGCTGTCGGCAGTGTGCAATCCTGCCACTGCGTTTCAAAGTAGCCGTTGAGACACATGACAAGTGACTAGTCGGTGCAAAAATTGTCCACACCGCTTCTCTGCACAGACTCGCTCTGTGCATCCACTTGTTGTGAATGTCGAACGTATCAATGGCGGTGTGTGATGCGGAAGTTTGTTGCCCGTGCAGGTGCCAATATTGGCAAGGCGCTCGAGGCGAACTGGCAGCGCGTCTCCAGCGCGTTCCCGGCCCTCGAGAGCGCCTTCTTCGCGCGGCGCGAGGCCCTGGCCGCGCAGCAGGCCGCGGGGGGAATAACAGACCCTAGCACCGCAAACCCTGCTGCCTCCAGCACCGCGCGCCGCCTTGTCGAACTGGGCATCGGAGGAGGGAACGCCGCGGGGTCGGGCCTCCTTAGCGGCCACCAACCAGACCACCTAGCAGCATTCACCCGCGACCTCAGCAAGTTTGTGCGCTACAGCAAGCTCAAGGTGGGGTGCCACCTGTTAGCAACCCTAAACCCTAAAGTCCCAAACCCTCAACCCAAGAAACCCTAATCCTCGAGGTGGGCCGCGACCTCAGCAAGTTTGTGCGCCACAGCAAGCTCTAGGTGGGGCGCCAGCTGTCAGCAACCCTAAACACTACATCTAAACCCTAAGGTCCCAAAACCCAAACCCAAAAAACCCTAATCCTCAAGGTGGGGCGCGCCTGCTGTCTGGGCCTGAGCTGTTCTCAGGGATGTGTACTTAAACAAAACAGGATTCATAATGCATCGTGCTGTCTTTTCAGTTCTATGTCCATGTGCAACTCAGTGTTACTAGATCTTGTCGCGAGTTAAGCATCGTATATCCCTGACCCCTTTTGGGTTGTTAGAACCACTGTGAGGGATTGGCGGCATGGGGCAGGTGCAGCTGCGTCAGATTTAGAATTCAACAAATTTGTTTGTCGCTGTGAACTCCTACATTCTCGGATTAGCTGTTTTGACCCCGGTGTTGGTGTTGTCAACAGGTGAAGGCCACGCTGCAGTATGGGGACATGCTGCACACCGCGGACATGCTGTGCTCCATCTCTTTTGATCGCGACGACGAGTACTTCGCCACTGCCGGCGTGTCTCGGCGCATCAAGGTGAGCAAGTTGGCCCTATGATATTGCATGGCCCCATGGTGTAGCTGCAGACACGCTGTGTGTATGCCCTAATGCCATTAGGCTTTGGGTTTGCCGACCTGTAATAATAGTAATAATAATAATAATGATGATGATGATGATGATAATGGCAACTTCCATTACAGCCACCTGACCGAGTTGGCATCAGCAGCCCGGCACGACCTATCTCATCACACAGGGGCAATGTTTTTGTGAAGCACCTCATAACAAGGCTACTATTATTGGTCTTGAGCATCTTTTGACGAGTATGCCGCTCGAAGATATGAGTTGGGTGCACACGCATGAAGATCGGACTAAGCAATTGATCAGAGGACTCGAGCTTGTCAAGAGTCTTCTATCCCGCCCACATTGTGATCACATTGATGTGTCCACATGTGACGACTTTAATGTGTCTACAGTTGATTACATTGATCTGTCCCCTCTGTGATGACATTGATCTGCTGGTGTGGCAGGTGTACGCAACATCGGATGTGCTGGAGGCGAATTCGGCGGTGCACTGCCCGCGGCTGGAGATGGCGTCGCGCTCCAAGCTCAGCTGCGTGAGCTGGAACTCCTACATCAAGCACCTGCTGCTGGCCGCCGACTACGACGGCTGCCTCGCGCTCTGGGATGCCGAGGCGAACGCCTGCACCGCCACTTTCGAGGAGCATGCCAAGCGCGTCTGGTCTGCTGATTTCTCCCAGGTGCTCCCCTCTTTCTTGAAGGACGCCAAAGTAAATTCGGTAGGTCTATGAGGTCCGTGGGAATTCTGTGAGCTGCACATCTGCTTGTGGAGTTCACAGAGTTTCAGAGGACCTCATAGGCCTAGCGTCTGCTGACTTCTCCCAGGTGCTCCTTCTCTTGTTGCGCGGCGCCAAAGTGAATCTGGAAGGTCTATGAGGTTCTCTGCAAATTTTGTGGACTTCATGTTTCCTTGTGGAGTTCACGAGAGTTTCAGACGACCTCATAGGCCTAGCGTCGGCCTGTCAGGCATACGGTATTGAACTGGGGATTTAAGTTAGTCTGAGGACTTTGTGAAACCAGGAGTGACTGGGCATGCGTAAGCTTCCTTGTGGGGTTTTCATGGACATACTGCGGTTCCTTGAAAGCTGTCTAAGCACATGTCAGGCACATGGCCTCCGTCATAAACCAGTACCTTGCATTTTGGAGGGCTCCCACAGGATAATGTATGTAGACGCACAGACTGCCGATTGCGGCTGCCTGTAAGCACATATCACCCGGTGGCGAGTTCTTTCTGTGTCGGTCCCGGTGCTGTGAAGATTTCCTTGCTGACGTGGACTCACATGGCAACGCAGAGCCTCTGAAACTCATTTCCAGGTGCTCTGTGTGCCATGTGAGGGACTTACAGTAGTATCTTTTCCTCTTCCTGAATGCAGCGGTGATTCTGGGTTTTACAAATAGAAATCCCTGGTTGGGGTTTGTAGAGCAAAGTGTCTTGAGGAGTGATTTCTGCGCGCAGAGCGACCCGACGCGCTTCGTGTCCGGCAGCGACGATGGAACAGTGCGGCTGTGGAGCATTCGCGAGGAGGCGCCGACCGCGGTGATCGATGCCAAGGCGAATGTGTGCAGCGTGCAGTTCAGCCCCTCTTGCGCCAACCTCCTGGCGTTCGGCTCCGCCAACTACCGAGTGTATCTGTACGACCTGCGCCAGATGCGGGTGCGGCGCAGAATGTGTCGGAGGAATTTGAATTTGAAATTGAAATCAGAAGGTGTCTGGGAATCATCAACACAGTTGGCTTCTCCTCTGACAGTTGCCGCGTGAGATGTAATTTTGTAGATGTGTGGGATGTGCTGCAATGCTCTTCCACGCGTGCGACTGCCTGGCACACTGATAAGAGTGTGCGAATCCAGATCCCTTTCATCCTCAGGTTGGGAATCTCACTTGCTTGGCTGCTGGTTGGTCAAGAGCCTGCAGAGAATTTCCGGCAGCAACGAAGCAAGTGAGCACCTCAACCAGAAGTTTCAAGGGATCCAAGCGCACAGCATTGCCATCGTCCCGGATTCAATCTAGAAGGTTCACAAACCAGCTGTGCATTCGAAGGCTTACTGCGGCAGTTTCCTGGCAGATACCTGCTTGTTTTGACTAGTCTAGGCGGACTTGTCAGGTTTCAATCTTGGAGCCGAAAGCCGTACCGTGCCTGACACATTCCGGAACCATCATATGTCCCTCCACACGCTTTGAATTCATAGGGCTGTGAAGTGGATTATATTTTAGGGTTTAGGGTTTATATTTCATATTTAAGGTTTACATAATAAGTGTGTATATATAGTCATAAACCCTAAATATTCCTAAAACCCTAAGAATTTAACAATTAAAAAATGGATACATGGCGCGTGCTGTGAAGAACTCGCAGTGTGGTGAATCACCGTAGTTGCTCTGTACTGAGGTTGCTTGCACATGCAACTGGTACAGGTACCATTGGCGGTGATTGGGGGCCATTCGAAGGCGGTGTCATATGTGCGGTGGCTGGATGGCACGCACCTTGTGTCGGCGTCCACGGATAACCAGCTCAAATTATGGGACCTCGCCGCGGCGGGCCGCCATATGCGGCAGCAGGAGTGGCGGCCGCGCACCGTTCTCACAGGTGATGAGCCCAGAAAAATCAGCGCTCTACACTCGCGCTTGTGAGCAGAGTTTCACAAATGAGCAATTGGCTGGGCGGGTTATCTGGCGGCAGACACTAAATCATATGAGATTGGTGGCGCGCTATAGCATGGATACAAGTCTGGCCAAGCCACCATTGGCTTCGAGACCGCGCTCTGCTCGCCCTTCTTCCACATGGAGGGAGTCAAAAATATGTCCGAGCTCCATGTTGTGAGCGGCTTCAAGTGCAAGAAGCAGCAATGGTAGGGCATGACCCTGTCATGGCCCTGTCAGCGATATCCTCATACCAATCGCTGGCGCTCCTTGCTCTTGAACCCGCTGACAATGAGACCCTCGGATAAGTCTTTGTAGGCCTTCGTGTTAAGTTGGGATGGGCAGCGCTGTTTTGAAGTTGATGGTCCCATGGCCAGACGCTGTGTCTGTTCTATAGCGTGCCAAGGTCCTCATGCCCTGAGCACTCGGCACTCTCCTGAAGTTGACAGAGAAGCTCAAGATGCAAACCGGATTTTTTGCGATCTACTAGTGGCCATTCCTGCCTCATCGAAGAGTGCATCCTTGTGAAAGAGGCTGGATTTCAGGCCCCAAGTGTGGCTTCTAGACCCTTTGCCTGAAAGTACTCTTATGCCAAAGCAGTCCAGGCAGAGTGCCCACACGCCAATCCAGCGATGCAATTCTGAACAATTGGTCTGTTTCGAATGCCAAATGGCTGTGCGTCGCACTTAGCAACTCAGGGTACATGGTGAAGATCTCTCAGGTGAAGGTCTCTTAGGTAGAGTTAAGAGCTGCCTTTTTAGGTTGGGTTAAGATCTTTGCTTTTGGCTGACCAATCCCCTTGTTTTATTGCAGGGCACACGAACGAGCGCAACTTTGTGGGCTTGTCGGTGACACCGGACGGCTACATAGCGTGCGGCAGCGAAGACAACAGCGTGTACGCCTACACCGCAACGCTGCCAACACCCCTCGCGCGCCACTGCTTCTTCAGCTCGGAGGGCTGCGCCGACTCGGTGCGCCGCCCCCTCTTTATTTCTCTCTTCTAGGGGTTTTTAGGGTTTTAGGAGTGCTCTTGACAAGCCCCTCACTGCGCCACTGCTTCTCCAGCTTCGAGGGCTGCGCCGACTCGGTGCGCCGCCCCCTTTTTATTTCTCTCTTCTAGGGGTTTTTGGGGTTTGAGGAATGCTCTTGACAGGCCCCTCGCGCGCCACTGCTTCTCCAGCTCGGAGGGTTACGCCGACTCGGTGCGCCGCCCCTCTTCATTTCCCTCTTCTAGGGGTCCCAGGGGTTTTCAGGGTTGTTCTTGAAGCTGTGGGCCGCCGTCTCATGCAAGGCTCGGTCCTACTGTGCTGACACGGTGCAATGCTCAGTGCCTTCTAGCACTCCTTCGCCTGTACCAAACGATTGTGTCGGTGTGTTTCGGTCTCTGCAGAGCTGCGCAGAGCTGCAAGCACTGTCCAATGTGATGGAGTAGTTTTAGGGGAGCTGCATTGCTGAATTTTAGCAACAGGCAGAGGCAGTGTATTGGGCAAAAGTTGGACAGTAAGAATTGTGCGACTTATACTCCTGATGTTTAGGGTTTAGTGTAGTGTAGGCTACATTTGGGCAGCAGGTCTTAGGGTCATGGGCATACAGTAAGAAGTACTGCAGGGGCTCGAATCAGCTTCTAAGTATGTCTCTGCTGGCTGGCGCAGGAAGGGGAGGAGCTCGCAGTGGACTCGCACCAGTTTGTGAGCAGCGTGTGCTGGAGCCGCAAGGGGCACACCCTACTCGCTGCCAACTCCCAAGGCACCCTCAAGCTGCTGGAGCTCGATTGAGAGTTGCACTAGTTTCGAGCTCGAAAGGATTTCCTTCGCAGCTGATGGGCATGATGCGAGGTGACTTTGGTGCTGGCCGCCTCTCCACAAGGCACCCTCAAGTTGCTAGAGCTGGACTGAGTTGCATCAGTTTCGAGCTCGAAAGGGTTTCTTCGCAGCTAATGGATATTCAGCGTGCCCTTTGGTGCTGGCCGCTTATTGACAGGGCACCCTCAGGCTGCTGGACCTGAAAATGGAACTCAATTGGCAGTTCTAGGGATGAGGCCTGCACATGAATGGATCTGCCAAGGAGCGTACGCTGCTCTGGTTGCAGCTCAACAAAAGGTGCTGGAGCTCTGCGTGACTCTGAACAAGACTCGAAGAAATGAGTGTTTTTGCTCATGGAAGCACTGCTCCGTTGACCGTATGCAGTAAAGTGTGGCATCTGCTGCTCATCAGTGCAGAGTTTATGAATCTTTGAAGGCGCTGCTTGTTCTTCGAGTCGGTGTCATGGGGGGCGGCAGATTTCAAGTACATGACAGCCCTGCTGTCACTTTCATAAGGAGCGCAGCGGGGGGCCTGAAACATCTAGCACTGGGTGATCAAAGGTGCTCGTGAAATGTTCCGCACGTATAACAAACGGAGTTTCAAAAGAGGTAGTGAAAGGTGGACTTGCGGCGTGATATCAGTGGGCTTTGGCAAAGGAAAATTTGGAGTGTATCAATGGGAGTGGAGTAATGGGGGAGATTGCACAAAGTTGACGATACAATCTGGCGCTCCAACAAGGGACTCTTGGGGACCACCGTGTGCAAATTGCTTTGTATTGGCGGCAACTGCCGCCTGTCTTCTTCAAAGGATATCATATCCTTGAGCGCACTGATTTGTGACATTAGCAGGGATTGAGTCCAGCAGGATACAATCCTTGTTGGAGGGTCTGATCCCAAACAGCTGTCTGAAGTGGCAGTCGATATGAAGACCCTGGCCTTGTTCTGCCTAGGAACGATCCTCATGTGCTGAGGCTCAACACTGTAGGACGCAATGGGGCGTTTGGGTTCAAGTGCCAAACTCGATCTTTACCGATGTGCCTCTCACATCGTTGGGCCTGGTCACAATGCTATTCCTGGCGACTTGGCTCGCCGCCTTGACTGAGAAGAGTTGTGAGAGCTGGTGCGGCGTTTGGTGCACCTGTTGAACGGTTGTGTTCCATGTTCGTCAAATTTGGTATTCTTTGCTTTGGAGGAGAACCGGCGTGCGGGGTCTGAGGTTTTCATTGCTTTGGAGTTGAACATAAGCAGTGGAAATTGGCAAGACAGGGAGACTCGTTGCTGATTCTCGCAGAGTATGGAATGTTGTGGCTGCAGTGTGCACATGTGCCACCTGGATCCACATGGATCCTGAATCAAGATTTACTGTAAAGTGCTGGCTGAGGAAAAAGAAGGGCATTTGAAAATAAGTGTCGCATCGCTTGATGAAATTTGTGTCCCAACCAATGCTGGTCCATGTGCATGTGCCGAGCTGCATGCATGCGTGTGGGCCACATGCATGCATGGCCAATTCAATTGGCCATTATTGAAAAGTGGTGCAAGCTTTTGATAGGAGGCGCATGCAGAGCAAGATCAAGAGGAAAGCTAAGAACACAGCAACTTCCCACCGTCTCAAAATGTGGAGGAGGTATGTATAAGCCTCCACGCTGTCCGATTTCTGCTGGTTTTGAAAGACGAGGGAAGGCAAGCGGAAAGCGTATCTCGGTGAAGGGGAGATGCTCTAGATAACGAGATGAGCCTGGTTGATTGCATCGTGTGTTACTCGATTGCTGAAGTGATCCTGTACTTGACATTACCTGAGGAAACATGACAGTCTAGGCACAGAACAAGGGCAGTCTCCAGTTCGCAATGATAAAGTTCATGTACTGAACGCTGCATAGTGTGGGTAGCAATTAAGAAGAGTTCTCGGATCTTCATGCTGAGCAATAGCAACAAAATAATTGGGAGTTCATATCCTTCAAATATGATACAGTCTGCACATCAGCCAATGGGTAAAGTTGGAGTTGCTCGGGGTGCTCCAACGCACGGCCCCATTGTGTTGAGAAAGAGCAGAGTGACCGCCTCAATCGGCCGACTTAAAGTGTCTGGAAGGAAAAATGGCGCATGTATGACGCGGTCAAGCATCCCTCGATCGGAGCCAGGTGAGAACGGCAGGTCTACCTACATGTGGATGTTGACATCGGGCAGCGACATTTCTTTTAAACCCACCATTATTCACAGACAGCTAGTCATCCAAGTCTACCGCATGCTTAAACATTGTTTAAGAGTCACCTGATCTCCAAGTCCCACCCATGGGAGCAATGGGAAAGCAGTATTGCCCTTTCCTGCACTATTTGAAAGCAGACGTCTGAAGTTGGATATGCTTCCTGACGCATATCCAACCTGCCTTACTCTCCTATCCTGGTCAGCATTCAGCGTGCTTCTCATTTCCCACTGCTGACTGCCAGGCGCTAGCTTGCCTGACCAGATTCCTGCCCCGGCATGCAGGCCAGGACCAGCCAAACTTGTATGGGGAAGTGGGCCTCTTAGAGCTGCAGCAGAGGCAGGCAGCTGCCGTGCACCTGCCGGCAGCCATTGCCAGCACCTCGGCACCCACCTCAGCGAGCAGTGGCGGGTCCCCGGGCCACACAGACAGTGCCAGCAGCAGGGAACGCCAGCGAAGGCTGTGGTTTGCCGCTGCGAAGCCCCCCATGTATGCTGTCGGCATCGTGCCTATCCTGGTGCGCTCTGCCCCCCAACCAACCATCCATCAAGTCCGCAGCACTCGGCTGTCAAACACTGACAACAAGGCACCATCGTACATGAAACAGGGCAGCTTCTAAATATCTGCATTTCTTATTTCTATTCATGCTTGTTGTAGTCAACAGCATATCTACCAGGAGTCCTCCATCTGTTGGGCAGCGCTTACAACCCAAGCGGCGCGCTCCAAGAGAGAGCATTTCAATTCAGCGTCTCGGGGCCTTTCACGAATAGTTTCATGGCAGGGGCAGCAGTAAATAGCAGCATTCCCTCTGCGATGACGGCAAACTCGCATGTCAAAAGAAGTGCTAAAATGTTGTCAGTGCAGGGAGTCGAACCCTGGTCTCCACAGCCACAATGTGGTGTCTTAGCCGTTGGACCACACCAACTTGTCATGCTATTCTTCTTGCCATGCCGCTTTTTGTTACCATCATTCTGCAGCCTTACATCGCTTAATTTCATGCGAAGTGCAATCTCGAAATTTTGATGCGCACGATATTTCATCTCAAATATGCTGATGCGCACAGGTGGGTGCAGGAGCGGCCTACTACAGCACGGGGGCATTTCTGAGCGGCATTTTCTGGAAGCTCATGGCTGGCGCCGTCCTTATCATTGCTTGGCTAAACCTCAGGTGACCGCCATCACAATTCACCCCACTCCTATAAATTGTCATCACTAACAACCATCTAGAAGACCTGCAAAAGAAGCCACCTGGGGCCCCGCTAGGTGGACCAAAGCAAGAGCAGAAAACATGCCCAAGCGGCCGTGCCTACTTGTGTTTTAACAAAGGGGTGCAAAAGCACATGCACATTTGCACGGGAGTCAAAGACAGTCAACGGCACCTTAGATTATTGTGCTGGCTGCAGCAATGATGCGTACGACGCGCAGACGGGCGTGGATGAAAACAAGGAGGAGTCGGTTGTGAATCTGACCGGCGGCAACCGCAGCGGCGTGCTGGCGCTCGCCAATGCATGCCTCCTGGCCGGTGCATGGCTGCTGCATGCGGGCACTAAAGCAGCGGTGCGCGCCCCTGGTTCCATCTCTAGGGTTGGGGGATTTATGCAAGGGCCTAGACAAGAAATGCTGGCTCCTGGCTGGCTGTCAGCCGGCACATGGTTGCTGCCTGCCAGCACCTAAGAGGCAGTGCGCGCCCCTCCCGGTCATGGGATTCCATCTCTAGGATCGGGGCAAAGAATCAGGGGTTGACTCCCTAATGCATGGCTGCTGGCTGGGGCATGGGTGGCGGTGTGCTCGTCCATTTGGGATGCCTTGCGGCGATTTCAGTGCAGTCCGTCTTCTCTGTGAATCATATTTCAAAGTTTGACGATGCAAGGAGCGCGTTGGTCGACCTTGTGGGCAAAGTCTGAAAGTCAGAGTGCCTGAGTCTGCATTGAATGCGAGCCAAAAAAAACCTCTCTAAGCGCGTGGTTGAATGCTCCTGAATACAGGGTGATGTGCATGTGGGAGCGGCACTGGCGCTGGCCATCGGGATGGGCTACATGTATCAGGGGCCGCCATTCAGGTGCGCCATGATAAAACATCCCTCTTCCAAAATTCCTGGGCTGTCTTTGCAGAGCTTTCTGACCTGCTGGTATCAAGGGACTTCTCTGCCATTCATGTCTGAGACACAGGCTGTCTGCCCGCAGAAAATAGTTTGTAAATACTGTTTGCTCTATACCCCCTTTATTAGGGACTTTTTGTGTAAAAGCCAAAATCCACCATTGCATTCAGGAAGAGAAGTAATTCATACGGGTCATTTAAGCTTACCTGAACCCTAAATCCTTGACCCCCAAATCCTACAACCCTAACTCAAAAAGGTTAGAATTATTTTATGTTGTGTCTGCCCAGGTTGAGCTACAAGGGGCTGGGAGAGCCGCTGTGCTTCCTGGCCTTCGGGCCGCTTGCGACCTGCGCATTTTTCCTCGCCCAGGTGCGGCCCCGAATGCATCTCCCTTTTCTTCTTTCTCACCGCCCGTGGAAAAGAGACGTGCCTACATTTTTTTGGATGGACAGCTTGACGGGTTTTGGCGCTCTTTCAGCTGGACGGCGAAGGGATCCGTATCCCCCTCCCACACCAAGTGTTTGACGCACCACTTGTTTCCTTGGTGTGCTCATATATATTTTTAAGGGTTGCAGGTCACCCTAAAACCCCCAAACCCTAAACCCTATATAAACAAAAACAAAAATAAATCTTTTTGATCAAAAGCAGAGTCAGGCAGTGCTGACCTGGCGCGTTGCCTCTTCAGGCGGGCGCGGCCAGCGCGGTCGGCTATGCGTCGGTGACGGCCGCGGCCGCGGCCGCGTCGGTGATCGTCGGCGCGACGACTACCTCCGTGCTGTTCTGCTCGCACTTCCACCAGATCGATGGCGACACCGCGGCCGGCAAAATGTCGCCGCTTGTCCGCCTTGGCCCCTCCCGTGGGTACCAGGTGTCTATATTTTTATTTATTTATTTTTTAGCTAGCGGTACATACACCCTCTGCAACTGCATAAGCCAATATCAGTGCCACATCCACAAAGCTTGCAAACCCTGACATGAGCGCTAACTCAGCCACCATGCCGTTGTCCCTCATCCACAATTGCATTTCTGCCGCCCATGATCAGGCAATTGTGACATTCCCAACAGAAGATGCTGCATGGCAGGTGTTCACTAGCCTGGACTCTGCCTCCCATCATGGGCCCAAGGCCTCTTCTGGGGCTCATTATATATTGCAGAGCATCCTGTACACGCCTCTCGCTTGTGCATCGAGCGAATATCAACCTCACTTGTGGTAAACTTCTATGACAGCACAGAAGGAGGTTTCTTATGCTGAACAGGTGCTGAGGGCTGGCGTGCTGCTGACCTATTTGTTGCTCGATGTGGCGGCTGCGCTGAGCTGGCTGCCGCTCACATGCCTGTTCGCGCAGATACTCTCCGTGCCCAGCGTACGCTCCTTGACCTTCTCAACCCTTCCTTGTCACCCACCTTTTGTAGTGTAACATGTCTGAAGATCCCAGTATTGATCTGTTGCGTGGGAGCATCGCCCTCATCGGTCCCTCTTCAAGACCTTGCTCCAAGGCTTCCAACACTGCTTGGCTTGCAATGTACATTAAATTGAACAGAAAGAGGGCATCTCGGCATTAGCCAATGAGATCGGCGCCAACTCTATTATCTGTATCAACCGATAGTATTACATTTAATCGACTTGACTGGTTTAACCGACTGCAGGCGATGGCGCTGGTGGACTTTGGAAAGAGGACACATGAGGAGCCGGAACTTGTGCGGCCGCTCAAGCGCTATGCTCTCAAGTGGCACATGGCCCTCGGCGCCTCTCTGGCCGCCGGCCTCACCATCGCCGGCCTCCCCGCCACAACTTTCCTTCTCTAGTACATCCAGAACAGGGTACTTAAGGTTTATATACTTTATTTAGGGTGAAAAAGATAAATCCTAAATAAACGCGTCATATGGCGCTCGGCGCGGCCCTGGCCGTCGGCCTCCCCGCCGCAACAGATCCAGGACAGTATAATCAGGGTTTATATATTTGTTTTTATTTAGGGTTTAGGTTGACCCTGAACCCTAAGGATATAAACCCTAAAATAAACATAGAAGGTAGTTGATGAGCGGGCTGACATCTCACCCAGGGTAAAAACAGGGGACGTGAGCGGTAGTACTTCTGCGAGAGAGCAGAGGTGATCAAGGCTTCCGAGAAAACTTTTACTGCGGCCCTGAAGGAGGTTGCTCGCTGCGGCCTTTCTATAGGAAACTCTCTCCTAAAGAAAGCTGTGGGTGGAAACTGGGAGGATCGGCGTGTGAATGTGTGTTGGGTGGTTGTTACGCAGTTGATTGAGAACGGGCTGAGAGTGCTAGAAAAAGGGCCTGCTGGGCTAGGTAATATCCAGAAGATATTGTTGCAGGCTGCAGCAATTATCTTAAAGAGCTGAGGTATTAAATTGATATGGGATGACTCTCTTTATAAACGACCCTGGAAATTTGTCAGCTGCAGCCTTATGAGAGGGGAGCTTGGGTGACATGATCATCCACTGCAAGCATATTGGTACTCATCAAGTTTGCGCTCATGAGAGTTAAGGATACTTACGGATTCTACCAACTTTTGTTTTGTGAAAGCATTCCATGCGCAAGCCCATTCCAGCTGTAGTTTGTTGAAAGCAGCCCATGCATGCTTGCAGTTCTGCGAGCAAGACTCCTGGCATGTGTGCAATTCAGCACTGAAGCTTCTAAGTACTGGCTTGGAGGGTGTCATATCTGTGCAGAAGGGAACTGCAACTTTTTGAAGGGAGTCGTGAGTGTGAGATGTGGCCAAAGATCCGCCATTTTTGAATTTTGCCATGGCGAATAGCCACTTTGCTGGGCAGTGAATTGCTGCCAGTGATGTTCCTAGTTTTGCCAAAAGGCATGCACAAAAGTATCGTGTGTCAGAAGAAGTGTTTTCGAGAGGGAGTTTGGTGAAGTGCATCTGCATTGTGAGAGAGCATTGGATTCGAATTGAATTTGCTTTAAGTTGAAATGACATTATGTGGCAGAAATTCTGCCGCAGAATGCTAAGGTCAGATCTGGTATGCTGCCAGTCTTCATGCATTGGCGTGCATCTAGCATGTCATGAGCAAATCTTTGCTTACAAGACTGCGACAAATGGACACCTCAGCACCAGTTTTAACTCTTTTAAAAACAAAAGAAGTTAATCAGGGTCAAGAAGCAATGAAGCAAGCACAATGAGAATCCTCAACAGGGCTCCTTCTGTTTGTAATGCTGTTACTTCATAAAACAGAACATGCACTACTTCCGAAGAGTGAGTCACAGGAATAGCTGACCATGGTGTTTCACTTCTAGTGCGCGCTCTGTAGCAAGGATCCTCCCGGAATGCATACTAACACAACTCCCACTTCTTCTGCAATTTTACTTTTTCTTTTAGTACTTCTTATACCCCCACATAGACTTCACCGTGACAGCACTAGGCCCAGTCACACTCACCCTTAGGATTAATTTATAGCAAGCTGGCTGATAATTATTTCATAAAATGCCCCCTAAGGCCTTCAAATTAGCATAGAAGCCCCAACCAATTCAAGGCACTGCCCAAGTCGGCAACCCTTGCTCCTGCCACCAAACTGGCATACAAAATTTTGCGTGATTAAATTAAATTGCAGTTCACTTCTCTGGGGTTTGGGATTTTCGCCACGAGCTGTCAGCGACAGGTGCTGCAGCCGGCACCACTCTGACAGATTTGACTGGCAGGGCAGTGCATGCACGCAAGCATTCCAATGTCCTGTTTAGGCATCAGCCCTCTGCACTGGCACCCGGTCCCACCTCATTCTCCTCGCCCACAGGACTGACCTGCCATGACATCAAAGATTGTCGGTGACCATGCAGTCAACAGGAATTTCGAAACAACCTTTCAAATGTTGAAGCTGACTAAGATGATGTGGGTGGTGAGGTTAGCTACATGCACAAACATGCTTCAAATATAAGGCATGCCATGATGGCTTCCTGATCAACATACTTTTTTCATTTATATTTAGGGTGTAAAACAACCCTAAAGATTCTAAAAAAAACCCTGAGTTTGTAAGAAGGAAACATGCACGGGAACCACCGGCTTCCTCAGCAGACAGATACCAGAGTTTATACTTTGAGGAACACAGCAGGAGCACCTCAATACCGGTGCCGTCCACGTGGATGTGCCCTGGGAGCTCGATGGAGAGTGCAGCGCCAAAGGGCGCAACATTGATCAGCTTGGGAGCCACCTGCATCGCAGCAATGATTCTGGCATCGACCTCCATGTCTTTTTCTGCTATTTTGATATTTTACTAGCGCTCATCTTGTCTAAGGCACACTCAGCAGCCCCAAGTAATGGGAGTGATGTGCAAGGGAGATTTCACTGCATGTTGGCTCTGCAAAGCCCATTAACAGGCTCTGATGAGTTCCACGGGGATGAGGAATGCTCATATTTAGGGTTTAATACTTACAATTTAGGGTTTATATATATTGATGCAGAGGCTGGGGGTGACTGACCTCAATGAGCGCTGCTTCTACATTGACACCCTTGGGGTCCACATGCAGCAGCATCGGCTCCACCTTGAGCAGTGTGTTCTCCACCTGCGCCAGGCCATGCCCATTATAATTTTGTTTTATATTCAGGGTTAGGGTAATCCTAAAACACTCGAAACCCTAGAAAAATAAATTATAAACTATGCCCACATAAGCCACCGTGAAGAAGTCATGGGCACCATGTAGCGCTGTATTTCACAGCCTCTGGTAACTGCTCCATGTACCACAGAAAAGGGTGTCATGCGGCATGACATAACACTTCAGGGACGGATGAAAACCAAAAGGGAGACCAGACTTCAAAAGTCAAAGTCAAGACTGGCACACCGCTCAAAACTTGCGCGCCACTGCCAGTTTGAGGGTGCGGTCATGCAAGTGATGTGCCATGGAGGTGCTAAATGGATGCCGCAACGCGGACACCTCACCAGGACAATGAACAGATGATGAGCAAGGGCGTGCGCACCTTGACACCGGCTGCATCAATCACAACAACGCAGGGCGCAACATTGAAGATGTTGACCTCGATGTCAACTCCGGCAACGCTTGTGCTGATCGGTTGCCACTCGTATGAGAACACCGCTGGGGCTGCAACACACACACACACACACACACACAGACATCATGCATCACAAAAAGAAGTGCAAAATCAGATGCCAGTCAGCCAGTCGATTACATCTTTTCCAGCCGCCCAGGGCTGATCAGATGTCTGACTCTGATCGTCACATTCAGCACCCAGCATCACATCTGTACAGTCACAGAGAAGCTTGCTTGATGTGCATGAGTTGGAATCAGGCACGCATGAGAACATGTGCCAAGCTCAATCACCTTGGTCCGAGAGGGCCAAATGACATGACGCACATGGGGTTAATCACGCGGGATTAACCATGGAGTTTGCTTTGGCTTTGAACAAGGGCTTCTCAACATGACACCCCGCTGCATTCCCTGCACCCTCAACCCTAAATAGGTGAAAAATTAGAAAACCCCTCTAGAGGGGGGAAGTGTGCAGTGTGTGTGTGTGTGCACCTCCAATGTCGAAGAGCTCAGCACTCGACAAGAAGGGGGGCAGCTCTGTCTCCTCCTCTGTGGCAGTTTCGTTCTCCTCATGGAAAGCCTTGAACGCCTGCAGCAACACATCAAGAAAGCTTCTATTCTTATATTTGTTAGGGTTTAGGGTTTATAATTTTATTTTTGGGTTGAAGGTTACATTTAGGGTTTAGGATTATACTTAGGGTTAAGGGTTTATATTATATATGAACGCGTCCAAGAGGCTTTTCCTGTGACCTGACCATGATGGACCCCCCGAGAAAGTACGTGCTGGGACCGTCAAGCCGGGGATTGCAAGAGAAAAGCAAGTCTGCCCATGGCCATGGTTTCCAGGTGCCTTTCTTTCAAGCATAGGAAGCACACATCCCTGGGGATCAATTGAAGAGGGTAGCCTTGCTGGCTGCAATTGGTATTTGGAAAAAAAATAGTATGCCACAGCTTCAACCACCACTGCATACAAACCCAATCGAGGGCGCGTCTGATCTGCCATTTTCATTTAGGTGAGTGCATCTCGTGGGACTTCCCAGTTTGGCAACTGCTTGGAATAGTCTGAGTGGGATCATACCTGAGCGCCAGAAGAAAGGTTGGCAAAGTGCGTCTCGCAGAAGTTCCCAGTCTGGCAAGTGCATGGAAGGTACGAGCGGGATCACACCTGAGTGTCAGAAGAAGATTGGCTCTGGAAGCTGCTGCCAAAGGCGGCCTTGCCCATGTGGCTGAGAGCGGACCATGCCTGGCCGAGGGCCTTCTTAGCGGCGTCGTTTGCCTCCTCGGCTATCACGCGCGTCCACTTCTCCAACGGGTTCTCGTTTGCGCGCTCCTCGCTGAACTGCAGCGGCGCCTTTGCATGGCAGACAGTCCCTCAGCAGACGTGCCTTTCAGGCTTTTTTAGAGATATGTATGCAACGTCCATCATTGCAGGCTCAAACAATTGTGCATGTAGCTTTCATTGAGTGGGTAGCATGAGCTGCGTGTGATGCTACATGCACGAAGCATGGCCAGGGAACTATGGCCATGCTTCCATAGTTCCCGTTCAATAGGCAGATTGATTGGATTCGAATTGCAAAGAGGCCTGCTACTGTATCCAGATCACACACTGAAGGCCTTGCTCAATTTCGTCAAGCATGCTGACGTATGATGCAGAGCAAGGCCTGTCACACGAGAACAACAGCCTGGAAGCTGAGGGGGTCACCTTGTTGCTGAGGCCACTTGCTGAAGCAACCTCGGCGCTCTTGGCTAGGCCTGCTGCCTGCAGGATGATCTGGCGCTGTGTCTTTTCTACCAGTGACTGCAAAGAATATGCGCCGCGAGAGGCGTCTCCACCCTGCAACAACCATCAAAACTTTCACCCAGGTGTCACGTGCAGTGGGGTGCTTCCTGTGTGGGACTCTCAAGCTACTGCAACACTGGGAAATGCTTCCTTAGATTGACATCATGCAGCGTGTGAAGTGTTTGTATTCATGGTGAAGGGCCCTCTATTCTCGACATTCTTCAGGAAGTAGTCAAGCTTGACAGAGGAAGGCAAGCTAGTGATTGTGTTGCTGGTTGGTGGGTCTGAACCTGGTTGAAGACGACCGCAGAGCCCAAAAGCGAACCCCAGCTTTTCAAACCGGCCGCTCTGTCAGCTGCATCCCCTTGGAAGTTGGATGGGAGCGCTGCCAGGCCGCTCGCCGTAGACTGAGCAGTTGCCCAATTCTGGCCCAAGACAAGGACAGCCGCCACGAGACAGAACCTGATGCATGTAACCAATCCAATATCAATTTCACCACTTTCCATAGGTCATGCCACGCAGGATTCGGCCCAGCGCTGCTCTCGGAGGAAAACCTCAGGTTGAGACAGCACCGGCTGTCACTTTATACTTTGAAAGCCAAACGCACCTTCCGATACCCATCCCGGTTCTCATGTTCCCTGGTGATGCAAAGAGCGTGTATCTATCGATCTTATGGCTCTTGCACCTTGAATCTGGAGTCTCTGACCCCTTAACCCTGGTAAGTTTCTTGCACTCTCCGGTACGAAGGACCTTTCGTAGCCTGGTACTACCTTTCCCGACGCGAAGTCAACCGTTCTTTCCTGAAACGCAGCATTCATCCGCGTTCCCCTGCTCTTCCAGCTTGCGCTATCGCAGAAGTCTTCATATCCGAAATCACTGCTGGACATAGTGGCAGCATACACGGCACATCTTGTTCTATACTGCCAGCTTCGACACTCCAGATGGCGAGGCACCTCTTCTTCTGTGCGTCCATTGCGTTACTCTGCTGCGTGTCCAAAATAATGGCAGATAAAGCAGCCGCTAGGCCATTGGCAGCCGCAGCTCTTGCGCGCAACAACGTTACCACAGAAGATGCATGGGCCTCTGTTCTGGCTGCGTCCCTGCTGGCGAGCAACAAAGGTCTGCTCTTTACCACAACAAGCTGACATCTTTTCGCATAAGGCGCAACGGCAAGTCTCTTCTAATCACCTGCAGGCGTTGAAAAGAAACGCAAATCTGCTTGGGAAGTGCTCCCCTTTTCAACTCTCACACGTCGCTCAGCTGTTAGGGGTGCTAGCAGGAGTTAGCAGTCCTGAGGGCATCTGAGGACTGCTTACATGCAGATGTGGGGAATGATAGGACATCTGATCAGCCTTAGATGGCTGGAATAGATGTAATCGCTTCTTCTTTTTCTTCTGAGGGCTAATGACACAGAGAGTTTAGTGGACAGCAATTAGTGCAATAGGCGTAATATGTTCACTTATCCTGTGCAGTGCTGGACAGGCACACTGATGGGGCACTGGAAAGTGGATAGCTGATAGGTGAACATTGAAGCCTCGGCTGTGGAATGTGCAGGTGACTCGAGCCTTGCGCAGGCTGATCTGGCGCAGGTGGCGGCACATGCCGCCAAAACTCTGCAGGCTGACAGCAAAGAAGTTCCAAAAGGTCTGCCTCAGATCTATCCACAAGACCCACACTGACCCGTCTGAGACCGTCTCGTACATGTCTATAATTTACTGCTTTCAATCAGTGGGGAGTGCTTGATCAGGCGACTTTGTCCTAAGCCAGCATCACAGCGTTTCCAGTGCATGTGATTTCATAATGAAGCGCCCCTTGTATTAGGCATTTCTACATTGCATGCTCCTTCACATGTCTGCATAGAAAGGTTCTGCAGTCGCAATGCTAGTATTTTTTTACTAGCAACATCATGACCATTAGCAGGGCAACATGCACGGTCGATGTTGTGTGCTGCTTGCTGTCTGCAGGGGCGTCCTTCCTCCAGTATGTGTTCCAGTCGTACTCAAAGTCCAACATCAAATCCTTCCATGAGGGCGAGGAGCACACGGAAAAGCCAAAGCCCACCCTTTCAGAGGTGCACGCTTGTCCCCATCCTGAAGCATGTCCATGATCATGAGTGCACCCATTGTGTCATGTTGAAGAGTCTGGAGCGTGCCACTCACCTGCATGTGACCATCATGTGCCGGCATGTGTGCCCAAGTGCTGCCGGCAGGACTAAAAGATGTCTCGCTTATGTTCTCGCTGTGTTTGCACGTGAGTGAACATGTGCCGGCATGTGCGTGCAGCTGCTGACAACACCACTGTCGGAGGTGGTCCAGAAAGACGGCTCGCTGGAGTCCTTTGGCGAGCTGCTCAAAGACATTGCCAACCCCACCAGCCTGGCTACCTTCGACCCTGAAATCTTCAAGGCCTCCTTGACTGGTGCGCCGCCATCATGCATCAACCCTTTTCACCTGTGATCAGTGACTCACTGGTTGCCATTCTAGCGTGCTTGCCCACGCAGCCTTTCATGGCTCCCCTGACCCGTTGAACAATCCCGATCGGCGCATGCGTGACCCACGAAAAATTAGCAAGGATGCGAACGTCAGGGCAACACTTCCTGTTTGTTGCCCTGACAGCATATCAAGATGTACTGCTATCTGTCAATTTGCACACCACTTGACCGGGGGAGCCACAGCTGCATGGGTACTTTGGTTGGGAGAGAGATCTGGAGTTGTATTCGAAAAATTGGTTGTGTTATTTGATCGTGGAGTCTATTTGAAGAGCCATGTCAGTCAAACACCTGTCCGCCCTGTGTCCTCTCTTGTGACTCCATGCACAAGGCCAGCACTGTTGGTGTGCCCTAAACCCTAAAAACCCTAAATATAAAACCCTAAACCCTAAATACATGCACAAGGCCAGCACTGTTGGCGTCCCTTGAAGTACCGTCTGCAATGCGCGCAGGTGTGGGTGTGGAGGCCCACATCATCAGCTTTGCGCCCTGCCTGGTGAAGAATGGGTACTCGGGCGTCTCCCTGGAGAACAACCTCATCTCCATCATCCCCGAGCTCATCAAGATCGACCCAACCGGCGTCAACGTGCGCCCCCTTACCTGGACCTTGCAATCTCGACCACCCACTTGGACTGCACTATTGAGGATCATCCGCTTGGTTCTAGTTTGACTTCCTGCTCCAGGGGCCAGGAGAAATTTGATTCCTATAGTCCTGTAGTTCTGAGCGATAGCCTTGATGGCTTCGTGAGTGATGATGCCAGTGGTGATCACCACGGTTTAGGTACTAGAGCTGCAGACTGGCTGTGTGGATTGAGCCAGATAAAAGCATCAATCTGTCTTTCAGAGCAAACCTGCCAATGATTTTCAGGTCTGTGTCAGGTCTGCTACCATGCAGGTGCATGACCTCATTGAGCACACCTCAGTGGCCTTTGAAAGGCATACTCCTAAATCCTTGGGTCTTGCTGTCATGGCTGATGGACTCAAGGGTTGCAGTCTGCAAAGGGTTAAATGGAACATCCACCCTTTCTCGGCTGACGGATACGCTCTGCTGGTGCTGCGCAGGTGGAGCCGACGCTGATCAACGTTGCGCCGCAGCTGATCGAGGTGTCGCCCAAGGGGGCCATCGCTGAAGCGGTCGGCATCGCGATCGAGCCCAAGCTCATCGATGTGTCGCCGGGCGGCCGTGAAGACGCTTTCCACCCCTGATCTGCACATTTCCGCCACCCTTTATCTCAGCGTTAAGGGTTAAACCCTAATATATAAAATCCTAAGTCACCCTAAACCCTAAGTGGAGCGTCAAAAAAAAGGGATGCTTGCGTAGAACCATGACAAGCCTGACATGACTGGCATTCCCACGCGAATGGCATTATGTTGGAGGACAGTCTCTTCATTGTGTCCCCAGGCAGCCCACTCTCCATGTTTACAGCTTCCACAACTTTGCAGCCATGACTCCAAGCTCTTCACACATGATGGGCCACACATTGGGGGAGTTTTCAATGCCATGTTGTTTGAAGAAGAGCACAGCAAAACTGCCGGCACATGCTGGCAACGACGCTTGGTGAGAAGGTTTTCTGCGGGCAGTTTCTCCGGTGCTCTTGTCCCCTTGAAGTGCAGCAGCAGAGCATCACCTTTTGTTGTTTTATGGTCTTCGCCCCTCATGCAAGGTGTTTGCTAGCCACTGCACACTAACACTGGTGGGTGCTGTTTATTCTATTATGTCATTAATGGCGTCCTGCCCTGAACTTGCAAGGCCAGTCGACTGGACGGCTTTGGCTTAAATCTTTCCAATGGCAAAGGTGCTGATGCATTAGAGGCGGTATAGTCGCTAGGGGCTTTGCAAACACCAGGTGGCATACAGGGTTGCAACTGGAGTCCTCGGGAATAACCAACTCGAGCAGAATGATAAGATCATTCATGAATTTCGCTTAAAAAGCAGAAGTGTGAGATGTGACAGGATTTCTGACATGATCCTGGAAATTATGTGTTTGTTTGGTTCTTTTCATGAGAGCTCTGTCGGAGGAAGTATCACATTCGATTATTTCTAGTAGCGCTGTGAAGTTCAAAAGATATTGTGTATTTACTTCTGAAGTAGCTAAGAAGTGCAATGAGTATTGGACGCTTGTAAAGCTTGCACTTCCTATGCTGCCATCAACCCACGTGTGACACAGGCATGCTCAAGAACTTTGAGTCAAGATATATACTCAGTAGGGCAGGTGGGGCATACCATAAGCTGAGCAGATTGAAAGTTTGGAAAGATAAAAACATATCTGACAAGATAAAGGTTATATTGTACAAAGTCATTGTTCAGTCAACATTGCTGTATGGTTGTGAAACATGGGCAGTCACCAATGAAGATATCAGAAAACTCGAGGTATTTCAAATGAGATGTTTGAGGAGGATATTGGGGATAAGCCTTTTAGAAAGGATACCAAATGCAGTTACACGAGCACAATGTGATATTCCAGAGGTTGCAAATTTGATTAGATACAGGCGGCTGAGGTATCTTGGACATGTGGCTAGGATGGGTGACACCAGACTGCCCTTACAATTCATGTTTGGTACTATATCGGGAACCGGGACCAGGGGCAGACCTATGAAGAGTTGGAATGATTATGTCAGGGATGATTTGGAAGCCATAGGATTGCCATATAACTGGTGGAGAAAATGCAAAAACCGAGATGAATGGAGGGCTGCCATAAAGGTGCTGCTAGACGTACCTAGTCCATAAGAACTGGAAAACGTGTAATAATAATAATAATATACTTAGGCGCTAAAAATATCAAAGTTTTGATTGCTGAGTCAGTCCTGCTGAACAACAAGCGCTGGAGGGCTGCCACAGTTGACAAACATTGACACTGTCAATTCATGTCTTCCTCATCTGCCACGATGAGGACTTGCACGATGCCCATGCGTTGCGCGACAGCAGCTCTCTGAGTGTCTGCCAGGGAAGCTGCTGCGTTGCGCAGCGTTCCCTCCCCCCCACCCAGGCTCACCATGTGCGTGACCTTCATCAGTCCGTCACGGTCAATGGAGACCTGAACGAAATCATCAACACGCAATCTCAGCAGTCCCCAGAAAACTCCTCACCAACCCCGAACACCCCCCGTTGCAGCAAGCACCAAACTGTCACTGCAGAAACCTTCCAGCCCGTCGACTGGCATTGTACTATCACCTAGCTCTTTCCACAAGCCATCGTCTTCCTGACACTCAGCTTTATTTACCAGTCCCTATACCCAAGTGTAACGTAGTATACTGCAGCATCACTGTACAGGCTGGCAAGGCAATCTACCGAGACAACAGTGAGTACTGCTCGCCTTTGAGGAGGCAGGGGATGACCCGTCCACTTTACAGGTCAGCAAGGCAATCTGCAGAGATGATTGTGAGGAGTGCTCGCCTTCAAAGAGACAAGGGATGACCCATCCACTTCACAGGTCAGCAAGGCAATTTATAGAGACGATGGTGATGGCTGATCGCCTTTGAGAAGACAGGGGATGACCCATCCAATTTACAGGTCAGCAAGGCAATCAACAGAGACGATGGTGGGGAGTGCTCGCCTTTGAGGAGACAGGGGATGAGCCGTCCTTGAAGTGGGGCAGCTGCGTGAAGGCCGTGCGCAAGTGCTTGTGCTTGTAGCTGTGGCGAAACTCCGCCGACGCGCAATGGAACCCATCCAGCTTGGCTGCCTGCATGAGCGGCAGGAAATCCTTCTCAAACACTCTGCTCTATACCCCCCAACTAGGGATTTTTTCCAAAAAGATTTGGTATAAAGCCCTTGATCGACCATTGCCTTCAGGAAGAAAATTAATTGCTGTTACGCCCCTTTACCCTAAACCCTGACCCCAAACTCTGCAACCCTAATTGAAGTGCTTGAGAAAATTATTTTCTGGGCAGTTCCTGAGGTCCTCGTTGCTGCCATGCACTCTGCTGACTTCAAGACAATGTAGAGGGCAGCAAACGATTGGAAAATTGCCCAAAGTATTTTTTTTCATGTTTCAGACAGCTAGTTGCTTTTAGGAAAAGCTTGATGAAGATGGCTTGGATTGTCTGGTTCGACCACCAGGTGATTCACACTGCAGCTGAGAAGTGCAGCCTTTTGTCTACTAGATATGGTCCTTGTCTGAAAAGACTGTGGAGAGCACAGTTGAATAAAACCAAAAAGGCCGGTCAGAACATCTTCAGAGTAATGCTTCGCAGGACGTGGAAGGATTTGGTTCTGTGTCTTTTGAGGACGACATTGATTGGCATGTGCTGGCAAAGATCTACTACTGCTTCACAAGAGGGCGATGCGCACCGGAAAAGTGACTCTGAGATCGCCCAGGCCGTGGGCCGAGAACTGCACTAATGGTGGGTCTCGTCGCAGGAAGACTTCCACTGTTAACCCTCCCGACGGCCACTCCAGATCTTCCACTGTCTCCTTCAGTAGCGCACCTGCTTTCACACAACTTTCAAGTTGACAAAATCTCATGTCAATGCAGCAGCTGACTCCTTGCAGAGGAATAATGCTCCGGTCCAGCATGCTTCACAAATAAGAAGGGTGCCTGACAAGAGTCCATGCATTTTATTTTATTTTTCATTTTAGGGTTTAGGGGAATTATTTTTTAGGGTTTAGGTTGTCATGCTGCAACATAATTCCTCATTTGAGGTAGCAACAGCCTTGTGATGCTCCTGGTTCTAAAGCAGGCAAGCGGGCCAACGACTGAGCAAGCAGTGCACTTGCATTTGTGAGCGATGCGATTGTGAGACGGCAAGAAGGGCGATGTGCAGCACCATCCATGAGGAAGAAAGAGGTGGGGTCCTCCCAGGAGTCCATCAGATCGCCAGAGAAGGGGATCTCCACAGTGTCTATGCGCGCATAGGTGCACAGCTGTGCCATACTGCCATCCTCAGTCATCCTGCATGACACCCGTCAGCATTTAATTACAGTTTTTTCCGGCGCACAGTGACCCCATAAAAGAGGCACTGAGTACATGTAGCTGCAGGGCTAAAAGAACTACAGTGATAGAAGAGCAGATGCAACATGAGGGAGTGCTCGAACTCGCAAATGAGTTCCTCATTGCGGCCGGGAAATCTGAGGACGAGCTCGGCACCAGAGCCCAGAGCGAATACATTGAGGGTATCCACAAACTGTGCAAAGTGCAGGCCCAGCGCTTTTCTGGCCCATGGGCAGCTGTAATGGGAGAAGAGCTGCAGGAACACATGCCTCAGTAAGGGACCTTCTCAAGCAAGAAATGAGGACTCTTCTTTCTGGAGAGTGAGAAGCTGCAACAGGACATGCGGCAGGCTTGCCTCAGAGGACAGCCAGACTGAAGACTGCAGACTTTTCGAGGCGTCCTCCCATCGAACGGCAACACCGTCGTTGTTGATTGACATGGTGCAAAGCTGCACGGAAGCACAGGGAACTACTTACAAGCCTGCACGAAGGGGGCCAAACGAACTGCATTGGGCTGTCAATAAGCACATGCAACAAGAAGCCACGGAATATGCTGCTTCTTGGCCACCTGTGATTTGTGGGAGGACTTGATGCCTTGAAGGATCGCCACCAAGCCTTTGACATTTGCCATCTTGAGACAAGCCTGCTGGGCAGCCATGCCTCTTCACGGTCAGAATATTCCTCTCACACATCCAACAAGGACTGGATCATATATCCGCTGTCATATGCAGACGACGACTCTTCAGGATCAACTCCTTAGATCTCAGAAAAATATTTGATGTATTCGTGTACTATCATCCTTTCGCTGGATAGAATTTAGACTTCTGACCATGCCATTAGTAGATGTCAATCAAATGGCATACCAAATGGCCGAGTGTGATTGCAGAAGCAGAAGGTGGGATCTGAACACAGCACGATCCACGTGCGTAGCATGCTCGTCTTCTATAAAAGCAATCGAAGCGCAAACTGCGAAAGGACAATCATGCTCCTTCTATTGACCTCGTTATGGATTTAGAGACCATCACATAGTCATTCAACCTGCCATTTCTGCGCCTATCTTGTAACAGAACAACTCTTTTCCGGTCTCACAGCTTTGCAGCTATACATGACCAGCAAGCGACAGAAATCAAGAGAGAAAACCCCTGAGAAGACGAATAAAGTTAAATATCTGCCAGAGGTTCCAGAGAGAGGAGTCCAAGAGTTCAAAAGGTAAGCACGAAAGTTATCAGATCGGGAGATCAACGCTGCCAGCCGTCTTGCCTCAAGGCGAAAGGTGCCTTTTGTGTTGCAGCATGTATCTCTTCAAGTCTGCAGGCACGGGGAAATTGCTGGAGGTATCAGACTCGAGCAGAAAGCACGCGGAAGAACTCTTCGCGTCCCTGGATATCAGCTCTGCAGACCTGCCAACTGGAGCAGACTGGCCAGTACTGCCCCTGGTGACTACCACGACCTCTAGTCAAGCTTGTCCGGCCTTGGATTAAAAGCATCATTGCAGCAGCTCCAATGCGCTTCCATGCTGATGTGAGCTTTTCGAAGAAATGCTTTTGTCTCTTTGCAGGTCACTCCAGAGGGATTGCTGGTCCATTTTGTGGAGAACTCTGCGGTCCTTCCTGTTCAGAGTCGAGGTGTGTGAAATCTTCTAATATCACAATTCAAAGCTGCTTCCATATTCCATCAAACATGAAGCTAAAGTTCTTGTGTATTGCACAGATCCCAGTCATGTGTCTGGTCAGAAGCACTCACGATGTGGTGAGGAGTGATCATCCTTGTTGGCACAAATGCTGCCCTGAAGGGCAGCCATGATTATTATTATCTCAATCTTTGTCAGTTGCAGACCTTCAGTCCTGCCATGTCCATGCAAATATTCAGAATCACAGATGTCAAAGGCCACGTTGCAAGGCCATTTGGTGAATCATGCGCAGTGAAGAGGTATTGGTGCCACTGCCTTTATCTTGACAGGATTCTATTTACAGCGCTTTCAAGCAATCCAGATTGCTTCAATCTACAGAAAATTCTGCAGACCTCATCGCATTGAAAGTCCACTATCAATGAGTCATGGTCAGTAGTGGCAACTTAATTCTCTCCAGACCAGATCAGCTATCTTGGCACCTGGCAATCTACAGAGATTTATCTAACAGGTGCTAGTAAAAACTTCAGCAGCTACTCTGTGACTACTGCTTGAAACATGATCCATGCTAGCGTTCGACAGCTTCTGCAACATACCCTTTGGGGAAACCCCCAAGAACCAGCTATCATCGACACCTTTTGGAGGTCTGACAATATCTGATGCAGAGAAAAAGGAAAGATATCATACATTCAGATCAGCAGATACCACTTGCGGAGTCGCTCTATGGACAAATCGTCAATCAAATGCCGTACGCTATACTGAGGGCCTACTGATCAAAACAAAACTGCCAATCAAAACTGTCGCACGCAGCACACGTGACACTAGTTTGGACCTCCACTCACACTAAGGTGGTGAGTGTATCTGAGCTCACAAGGCAGTTTCCTGCTTCCACATCTACTGCTGTCCATCTGCAGCCGCAGGACAAATGACCCACATGCTTGAACATTGACATCATCAGTCTCCAACAAAAATGACGCAACACGATGCATTCTACCAGTCTCGATCGTTATCTCTTGGGTAGATCCATGGCATAGGCAGAACAGCTCTATGTCTTGTCGCTCACAACCTCAGAAGCTACCAGTGCAATCCGTATATCAATCCGTTCGTATGCACACTTCTACTGCTATCACTCTTATGCTATCACTCGAACTTGACAGCTGGAACTTTGGAGTGTGCTCCTCAGCATCACATGCCACTACTGCTCCACTATTGCTATCCACAGCAAGGACCATGCATAAACTGAGCATCTTGACCTGGTGATCTGGCTCTGCATTTTCCTCTCTAATGCTCGCTATGGCGCAGAGCCTAGCCCGCCAAGCCGCCGCTTCACACTGCTTCTTGATCGCGCGCTTGCCAGAAAACCCACAACTGCTGTGCCACCCACATATGCTGGTGTGGGCTGTCTTGGTTTGCCGAATGGGCAGTTCCGGAGAGGCGGGCACCATGGGTGCAGCAGAGCTTGGAGGCACCAGAGGTTTGGTGGCATCCTCAAGAGAGGACAAGTCCTGCAGCAGCCTTGAGGCCGACCATCTTGACACGGCGGATGGGCGGGTGTTCGTTCATGAGGAAGCGCTCCAAATTAGCTGCTTGCAGCTTCTTCGCTAGTGCCGCCCCTGCTGCTGTCTGCTCTGCCGTTCCGCCTGCTGTGGCCTGGAGAGCAGCACAGCATAGAGCACATCAGCTGATGTGCAGCGGAACATCTCTTTCAGCATGCTCTGCTTGTGCTCTGAAGAGCAGGACCTCTTCTCCATCGAATAGTCTCCCTAACTGACATCTTTTAGGTGCACCCATAAGTACAGCACACAGGGGTGTGTCAGGTTGCAACCTGACACACCCCTGACAATTGTTTCATGACAGAAGAGCAGGAGACAACAGGTGCGCTCTGTCTGTTACTGCCCCGAGTATTCAATCCATGGCGGAAGCAGTGCCAGTAACCAAGCCGACCTTGGAAGCCAGGTTGCGCGACAGGAGCGACTCGCTGCGCTCCAGCTTGATACTGCTTGTGGGGCTGCTGGCCGGGGAAATGCCATCATCGGCCTCCCCCTTGCTTGGTGCTGGCGCAACCTTGCCGAACCTGCCCATAGCGCAGAATGTGCTCAGTATGTAGATCCCAACAGCATGATCAAACACCAGAAATGCTCTCACCAGACAGATGGATAAAGGCCAGATGCAAACGGCAAACTGATCCTTACACACCTTTGGGACAAAGCATTCCCGCCACACAAAAATGTTGGGGCAGCTGAATATATGACAGATTGGGGTGTAACAGTCCTTGCACAAACCCCATGCACGTGACAGCTGCTGACATGGCCTATGTGCCACTTCAACAAAGCACTAAAACCATACTCAGCAGCATTGATGGATGGTCTAAACAGGCAGCCAGGTGACTAACTTTCACCAGGAGCTGGACCAGTGGCTGCTGTGGAGCTGCATGGAGCTGGGCAGGGAGAGAGGTATTTTTACATGGGGTTTAAGGGGTTTATTACTGGGTCTTAGGGTTCACTCTCACCAGGAGCTGGACCAGTGGCTGCTGTGCATGGAGCTGTGCAGGGCAGGAGATGTGGCAGCGCTCTGCAGGTGCGACTCCTGGTAGTGGTCCAGCGGCGTGGTGGGCGACATGCCGGCGCTGACCATGTCATTCCAGCTGCTGCCGGCCCCCGCGCGCGGCGAGCTCACTCTCTCGTCCCTCACCTGCTCAGGCACACCAGATGCACGGTCAGCACAAGCTCCTGATCAGGCCACCAGAAGTGCTCGTAACTCAAGTGTCAGATTGCGGCTCTGAGAGTTGAAAGTTGAA